>CM060948.1:201957976-202014673 GCA_030765055.1 Mantis religiosa | reverse complement strand
CAAAATCATTACAGTCATTTTTTAAAAAATTAAAGTGTTGGAGAAATGTCACACATAAAGGGAATTCAAGGGTGGGAGGATTTTCTTGAAAATCTGTCACATCGTTAGGAGATGCTGAACATAAATATCAAGATTGGTATCAAACTGCCTCTTAGTTTTTAATTATAATAAAGCACCCACGCACGCACAGAGAGAGAGAGAGATAGAGAGGGAGGGAGAGAGAGCAAGGTTTATCTTAAATCTCATATACTGAAATCTCAGTATCCAACTTTTAGTGGAATGCAGTACTCCTGCTTGCTGCAAGTGTGTGGTACATAAAGTAAAAATGAATAACGTGTTCTCCTTTAAGAGAAGTGCATTACTGGAAAATTGAAACAAACAAGGAGAACCTCCACAAAAATATAATTGAGAATAAAATGGGTGTTCAGTTATGCAAATGTCTCACAGACGAAGAGGCACCATGATAGTTTAATTCGCAATATGCAAACATTTCATTTTCCACAACAACTTCTTAAACATATTGTATTTTAATCCAAATAGTTAGAGCCATTTCTTAAACGATCAAAATTTTTTTAAAACGTTCAAAGTCAGGAGTGGAAGAGTTTCTTGAAAATCATGTTGCATCCTTGGAAGTTGCTGAACTTTAATACCAAGTTTGGAAGGCTAAACTAAATAACAAGTTGGTATTTCGAACGAGTAAACACATGCCCGGACTTTTTATCCCTTTTTTTTTTTTTTAAATAGATTCAGGGAGTACCAAAATCTGCATTCCCGACGAAATACTGATGCAAAATGTTGGATGGAATCCAGTATTTTCCTACTTGTTATATGTGGCAGAGAAAACTAAAAAAATTAAAGTCTATTAAGCAATTCTTTCTCCGTCCCAATTCCTTAAAATAAAGCTGTTGAATATATAAATATATAAATAATCAATCAATGGATACTAGTGACAGTAGTCTAAAGATATAGTCGAAATCATCAACACTAAGATAGCTTTGTGCCATTATACTTTTGATATTTGTCATTTTTCCCCGTTGTGGTATTTTTTTTTTTACGTCCTCCGTTAAGTCATATCGGACGATGAATGAAAGGGGTGAAATGATGCTCAAATGAGTCCAGGGTTCATGGAGCTTAGAGTTACCCGACATTCGTCTTTCAGGATAAGGGAAAACCCCAGAGAAACCTTATCCAAGTAACTCATTCTCAACGAGATTTGAACTTGGGACCTCTTGAACGTGAGGCAGACATGCTACCATCTACGCTACTGAGGTGGGCCCGTGGTGCTTTTGGAAAGCCATTCAAACTTACTTGCACTTTTCCGATTTAATATGGTGACGTAAACAGAATTCCGGTAGAAAACTAGTATCCTCTTTCCTACTTCCTTTTAGGTAAAAAACCCAACCTTAAGTTTCAAAGTTCATCTTCTAACACAGAACTACTGCAACTTAACTCTTTACATTCAATTCTCATAAATGCACTTTTGCTGGGAGGGGGACTTGCAAATCCATAATTTCATTCACGGTAGAAAGTGAACTCACAAAGTTCATCTTCTAATACAGAAGTACTGCAACTTGACCCTTTAGGTCCATTCTCATAAATACATTTTTGCTGGGAGGGAGGCAGGCAAATCCATAATTTCATTCATGGTAGAAAGTGAACTCACAACAGAAGCAGTGCTGACAATCTACATTCCTTCAATTCCATATAGTACCACTGAAGAAGGCTAGCTTCTGGCGCTTTGCAATGTTTAAGAAGTAATTAACAAGACCACTCTCCTATGCTCTTGACTATGAGTTCTACTGTGATTAAACAGTGTCCACCAACAAAATTTTAAATGTAATAATCTGAGCAACTTTGAACATTTTCGTCTTAGAGGCCAGAAAACCACTCACCGAATTCATATCTTCAACCAGCAAGAACATAGATGCCATTCAACATCTCATTTATAGCAAACTACGTGGGACTCCACACCTCTGCAAATGTATTAAATCAATATCCACATGACATAGGAAAAGTAGAAGAAAATAGCTGCTTCGGGTATGGCAAATACCCAAAAGCTGCAAGACAAAACTGCTCTTTTGAACTTCCCGGTGATTACGAAGAACCATTACTGTTGTAAACAAATTAAACAGCTGCAGAATATTTTCAGTCTTTTATACTAATAGCAGTATCTGATCTTAATCCCTCACTTTGAAAAGCAACAAAAAGTATCACAACCTAAATGATATATTCCACCAATAGAAAAGAACAATATAGTTGAGCTCGAAGTGATAAAAGAGAAGCTGAATTATCTGCAGAACTGTGTGGCCCGTCTTCAGTGAATCACTTCTGAAGTAATTGGCGATTCTTATTGTACTACTCTAATGATTAACCTCTGCTTTATCTTTGACATTAGAAGCCTCTCCGGTAACAAACGCTGCATGCAATGTTTCCGGAAGTCACTTATGTTTCACATTGCGTGTCAGTTAAGGCAATCAAAGAAATCAAATAACAGCAGTTAACTTCGTATGGAGTCAAACAGAGCGTTCCAACATTTTCCGTTTTCTGTCTCATTATGATAGTTTTCTTATGACCTGTTATTTAATGTTAATCTTCGTCTTCTAAGGAGTAAACATTCTCCCATGGAAAAAACGTGACAACTTTGCTTTTCTTGACACTGAATACCTTCATCTTGTCACTCGGCTTTGATCCGTTGCATGTTAACCATTACCGTAGAAAAATAATACCTTTCTACTACATTACAATTACCGCCTCTTATTCAGCCATTCCTCTCGGATGAACGCAAAATCATAATTAAAAGACATACTAATCCCACAAAAGATAACGTTATGACATATTACTGGCAGAGCTCCGTTGGAATCTCTTAAAAAGGTTTATGCATTTAATACATCCATTTTTAATGACACTCTTTGCTGTGGTCATTTCTTAATCAGTGGAAAATGGCAGAATAACATTCTAAACTCTGGGAAAGCCTCGATTGAAGCAGTATCATCCCAAACAATAAGTTTATTGCCGACGAGCTCCTTCTTCCAAGACTAATCTCTATTTTCTACAACCGCACCAACATATAGTATGCTTTTGTGAATAACATTCGAAATTGAACAAGCCCATCAAATAGTAAGCATTATAGCATAACTCTTTCAATCGTGCCACAACTTTACTGCACCATTCCTTGATATACAGCAGACATTTGATAATGTTACTTTGTGGGTTCGCAAAATTAAAAGTCCAGTTTGCAGAAATTCAAACTGCTCCTTATTTCCGTAGAAAGAAACTTGTACAACTCTTATATCAGCAAAATGACGTAACACACATGTACAAAAGCTTCAGGCCCATCTGCCACACATTCAAACTGCACCATTAACAGCTATCGACTGACTCTTCTCTCTCGTTTTTTTTTTCTTTCCAAGTGGAGGAAAAATCCATTTATGGACTAACCCCGACTACTGGGATGGTGCAGCCGGGAGTGTGAGCTTCACCCGAAGGTACTACCCACTAAAACAACCTCCACCGGAGAGTAGTCAGGAGAGGAATTCCAGCAGTACCGCTATAACCACCTGCGGATTCATGGAGAGCGTGTACAGGTTGGCCGCATGGCCTAACCGAGGTGAGGTTGGGTGCTAGGACATAAGCATGGCCGGAGCCCTAAATATGCCCTCGTGCATTCATGGTGAGGGATGTAGTGGGGTGTAGTGTCCTTTCCAATATGAAAGAAAGAAAGAAAGAAAGAACGATGAAAGATGTGTCTTCTCTGCACGTCTCTTTCTTATTTATACACTCTTATATACTGTTTCTCGCAGGTTGGCGAAGTTTCTCGACTGCTCACAGACTAGCACGATCTTTTGTGAAGTAGCGAGAACACCTAGAAATGTCTTTGTCTCTATGTCCCTCTGTTTCTCTCCCTCTCTCTTTATCTCTCTCTCTCTCTCTCTCTCTCTCTGCGCGTGGCTAGGGCGCAATCTGCCTCCTTCACTACCCGCTACTCTCCGTTCGCTTACGAGTGGCAAAACAATGTCTCGTGACACTTCTCCCTCCTCTAGGCTGGTCGTCCCAAACAGCACCATCGTAGCGCGCCAGACGATCCAAGTGTACCACTAACATCTTTCCTCGGGACATCTTCTGGATGCGGTAGACCACGTTGTTAATTATCTTTACCAACCGCTACGGTCCTTGCCACGGTTGTTGAAGTTTCGGGCAGCGTCCCTTGGTCCGGGTAGGGCGGTACCACCAGACCAGGTCACCTTGTTGGAAATCTTGACTGTTGGCTCGCCTGTCGTACCGGGTCTTCACGCGGTCGCTCGCTATCTGGATGTTCTGACGAGCCATCTCATGCATCTCATGGGGATAGTCCACGAGGTTCCACACATACTCGGTTGCTGGCTGTTTTGCTACCGGGGGACTCCCAAAAGTCAGATCACATGAGAGGCGTAGCTCTCGGCCAAACATTAAGCTTGCCGAAGTCATCCCAGTGCTGTCGCGTGTTGACCACCGTTAGCCAGCAAGAACAGTGGCGCCTTGACGTCCCAGTCTCGCTGATGGCTGACCACGACCTTCCTCAGGTGTTCTTTTAAGATCTTACTGTACCTCTCGACCATGCCGTCCGACTGGGGATGTAGAGCTGTGGGTCTTGTTGATCCCAAGTCTTCCCACTGCCTGCTTCATCAGGTGAGACTCAAAATTGGTGGCCTGGTTGCTGTGGAGCCCTAACTGCACCCAAAAACGGCAGAATAGCTGCTCCACGAGGCAGTCGGTGATTGTCTTCACCTCCTGGTTCGGGATGGCATACACCTCCGGACACTTGGTGAAGTAGTCTACGGCCACCAACAGGTACTTCTTGCCTCAGACACTGGGATTGGTCCAGCCATGACGACAGCGACGCGCTCGAAAGGCGCTACGACGTTGTACTGCTGAATGCATCCCCGACTCCTAGTTTGGGGCCCGCGACTCGCCACGCACACGTGATATTGACGGCACATTCTCTCAGCGTCTACTCGGAGCCTCAGCCAGTAATAACGCTGTCGGAGTTTGTCGATCGTTTGGTTTGCTTCCAGGTGTCCTCCTGAAGTATCGGCATGCACTTCCTCAAGACTTCCGGGACTTTACTTCGGGGAAGTACCATCTGCTCCCTCTGTATCTTCCCCTCGGGTGATTCCCATACCAGGAACAGCACGCCCTCTTTGATCTTCAGCGAGTCCCATTTGGCCCAGTACTAATTATACGCAGCGCTTCTGGGCACGACGTTCTCCCAGGTCGGTCTCGTCCCTGCCTCCACTTCCCCCAAGAATGGTCCCAAGTCGACGTCCGGCACCTGCTCCCTCCTCAGACCCGCTCTATACCAACCGTCCGCAGGTACTACTGTGACCACTCTGAAAGCTGCGGCACACTCCTCTTCCACTCTTGTGCACTGACCGCACTGTTCTGGGCAGGGTCTTCGGGACATGGCGTCTACGTTGCTGTGGCCCTTCCCTCTAAGATGTTCGGAGGTAAAGTCGTACTCCTGCGTCCGGTGAAACCAACCGGCTGTCTGGTCTTCCAGGCTTTTAAAGCTAAGTAGCCCGGTTAGGGCGGAGTGGTCAATCCTCAGGTGGAATGGCTGGCCGTATAGGTACTTGTGGATGCGCTCCAAGGTCTTTACTGCAGCCAGTAGCTCTCGCCGGGTGATGCAGTAGTTTTTCTCTGCCTTGGACAGCGTTTTGCTGTAGTAGGCTATCAATCGCTCGTGGCCATCCTGGACTTGGGATAGGACGCCTCCAATGACGTCGCTGATATCGCTGTCCACAATGAAGGTTGTGGGAATCCCAAAATAGGAGCACTGCAAAGTGTCTTATTCAGCTGCTTGAAAGCACCTTCGGCGTCCTCTAACTACGCATAAGGCCGATGTTCTACTGAGAGGCGGGTGAGGGGCTTGGCAGTGTTGGAGAAGCCCTTTATGAAGCGGCGGAGATAATTGCACAGCCCTAGGAAACAGCATAGTTCTCGCTTATCCTTTGGGCGAGGCCAATCTCTCACGGCTTGTGTCTTCTCCGGGTCTGTGGTTACTCCGGTAGGTGAGACTATTTGGCCCAAGAAGTTGACTTCCTTGCGGAAGAGCTGTCACTTCTTTGCGTTCAGCTTCAAGTTGGTCGCCTGCCGTCTCTGTAACACTTTGCCCAAGTGGTCGGCATGGTCCTCGAATGTCTTGCCAACGATGATGACGTCGTCCAGGTATAGCAGGCAGGCATCATAAGTCAATCCTCTCATCACTGACTCCATGAGGCGTTGGAAGGTAGCTGGTGTGTTTCAAAGACCAAAGGGCATAACTGAATTGCGAAAGCCCTTGGCCTGTTGGGAATGCCATCTTTTCCTTGTCTATCGGATCTAGAGCCACCTGCCAGTAACCCTACTTCAGGTCCAGGAGAACCACTCCGCACCACGAAGCGTGTCCAGGGTGCCGACAATACGCAGTACGCGGAACCAGGCCTTCCTGGTGACAGCGTTCAGCTTCCTGTAGTCCACGCAGAAGCGTAGCTCACCGTTCTTCGTCACCGAGACTACAGAGGAACACCAAGGGCTGTCAGACTTTTCAATCGCTCCCCCTGGATCTCATGTCCTCCAGCATGTTCCGTACCGCCGCTTGTTTCGCCAGCGGAACGCGTCTAGGTGGTTGCCGAATAGGCCGGTCATCTCCAGTGTCGATGCGGTGGAGCACTCGGTCCTTGCGGCCGAAGTCGCTGTTGCCTTGGCTGAAGACGCGCTGGTATCATCTCAAAAGTTGTCGAACCTTCTCAAGCTGTTCTGCGGTCAGGTAGTAAGCCACCCTGTCCATTAAGACTTCCAGCCGGGGCCCCAGGTGTTGCGTCGGCACCAGCTCCTGAATCTTCTCGATTGGTGTTACGCTGACCACGGGCTCGGACGACCCCAACTCCGTCCCGCCCTGAACGCCGTGATCGGTGTCTGTTAGGTTGAGCAGCCTCACCGACACCACTTCTCGGCACGGCAACAATGTCCTGGCTACACAGAGTCCGAAGCACAGGCGTCTTCTGGTCCAGCATCAAGTTATTTGTCCGCTGACCTTCCAATCGCAAAGTCATCACCACTTCGCTTCTCGCGCGGACAATCATGTCTTACCTCGGGATAACCCTGCAAATTCCAAGGCGTTCTTCCGGTTGCCGGAGTATCACCTCTTCTCCATTGAGCCGTAGGACTTTCCTGCCAACGTCGACCGTCGCCTCGTGGATCCTGACGGCATCCAGTCCCAGTATCACCTCCTCAGCCACCTTCGCGACGAACACTCACTGACACACGGCACTCCGCCCCAAGAGCCTCCTTCACAGGCAAGGTGTCGCCCGTTGCCATCACCAGCTGGTATGGTCGGCTCAGTTTTCTCGACTGCAAACCCCTGGCCATGTCAGGTATGATGGTCACGGCTGCCCCGGTGTCAACAAGTACGGCTTCCCGCTCACCCAACCGTCCGCGATGAGGCTGTTATCCATACATCGGCTGACGGCGCGCATTCTCACTCGAGGGGCTGGTGGTGATGGCGCCGAATTGCCCCTCGCCCCGCCGACCCTTAATCGTTTCTTCGGCTGCTCAAACTGGTGTGGGCAGTCTCTCTCCAGGTGTCCCGGATGGCAACAACTCCAAAAGAGGCCTCTAGGTCTTCGCCGGCGTCTCTCGGCTGGCCTTCGATTTCCAGTGTAGCGGATACTCCTTGTTCTCGAAGACGAGGTAGGCGTTAACTTGGCTTCCTCCATACTCAATGCGGCCGTTAACGCCTTGTGGATGGTCTCCTAGTCGCCGAGCATTAGGCGCTGAAGTATATCAACGTCTGGTACCCGGTCAACGAAGGTGTAGGCAGCTTCCCAGGATACCAACTCGGATGGAAGGTCGACTAAGGCTTTGCTGGCCAGTTGTTCGATTGCCAGGGCGAACTCCTGCAGCGTCTCCCCTGGCTGCTGCGACCTAGACTTCAGTTGGCTGCGGTAGGCTGCGGCTAAGCGTTGGTTTCCGAAGCGGTTTTCCAGGGCCTCCCAGATGTCCTAGGGCGCCACCGCTGTCTGGACCGCGTTCAGAACCTCTGCGGCCCGTCTGTGGAGGCTGGCTATTAGCTGTGCGGCCTCTTCTTCTGGTGACCACTTGTGCATGGCCACTGTGTCGAATTGGCGACGGAGGACTTCGAAGGTTGACGTGCCGTCGAACTTAGGTGGTTTGACGCGCGCAGATTTTGTTTTGTGTACCAGCGCGTGGTCCTTCAAATCCTTCAACCTCCTGCCGACGATGTACTCCACCATGGCGTCATGGACTTGGTGTTGCAATCGGCCTTTCCCTCTAGGTCATTAACGCGGTTCACCAGTTCTTCGACGCACTCGTCCACTTCACCCATCCGCTCGTCCAGCTCCGTGACGTCCTCCTTCACACCGGTCAACTTCTTTTCATTTTTGGCGGTAAGGGCCTTGTTCGCAGCCTTCATTTCGGTTGCCAGGCTATCGTTCGCCGCTTTTATTTCCGCGGCCAGGCTGTTATTTGCGCTTCGGTCTTCGCAGAGAGGTTGTCATTCGCTGTCCTCATTTCGTTCAGCTCTTCTAAAATCTTTGCCAATGCAGCTTCCATCGTGCGTTCCATTCCTGACACAAAATGTGACTGTGTGTTCGAAAAATTAAAAGTCTACTTTGCAGAAATTCAAAATGCTTTTTATTTCCATAGAAAGACACTTGTACAACTCTGATATCAGCAGAATGACGTAACACACACGTACGAAGCCTTCAAGTTCGTCTGCCATACGTCCACACTGCACCATTAACAGCTCTCGACTGACTTCTCCAGAGGTCCAGAGGTAGTCCTAGTCGGGCGGGGCTTTCCCCGTCCGGGTGTCATATGCCGCAGTACCTAGCCGCTTTGCGGCTTAACCTGCGAAATGAACTAGTAGATCCATGTTCTGCTGGGGTGTTTGAATTTGTTTACTGTTTGAAATTTTGGAGAGGTTTGGAATGGGTTGCCCCTCTTTGTCGTGGGCAGCTGTACTTAATCGTTCTCCCTTTTTGGGAGACACGAATTAGTTTTTTGCCCCGTTTTGGATACGGGTTGTGTAGCGCTTGTCCTTTGGCGTAGAAGTTGTTCCCAGAGACATCTGGGGTTTTCCTTGGGTTACCCAAGGGGTCCCAGGACGTCTCTCGGCAGTCTGAAGGACGGCAAGCGCCTTTGATCTCTCGGGTCATACCTTCCCAGGGAGTTCACTAAAGGGTTGGGGTGAATTTGGATTTTCTCGTACATTGATCGTGCCCTCTCGCGAATGACATCGACAATGTACGGAATCTGGGAGTGCTCATGTAGGATATGAGCCGGGAATCTCCAGCCTGTATCGTAGATGATGCGTAGTGCCTTGTTCTGCAGCGTCTGGAGTCTGACGAAAGTGGTATTAGCCACTGTTCCCCAGATCTCACAGCCGTACAGAATCATATGCGGAATGATCGCCCGATACAGTTGGAGTTTGAGACGGATCGGCATGGTTGATCTGAAGATAGGGTATAGGCTCCGGAGTGCGACGTGCCCCAGCTGGACCTTGCCCTTGACGTGCGGAACGTAAGTTAACTTGCGGTCCAGCGTCACCCCGAGATACTTCGCCGTTTGCACCCAAGGGATTCGACGGCGCCGTAAAACGAAGTTCTGCTGCAACCGGTTGGCTATGGTTTTCGCCAGGAGAATAGCAGAGCTCTTCTCCGGGTTAATTGCCATTCGCCATTTTGCGCTCCATTCGCCAATGGCCCGGAGCTGGGTTTGGATTTGCCGGAAGCTCTACCGTGTATTCCTATTGACTGCGAAGATCATGAGATCGTCCGCATACTGACAGGTTTGGGTGTTGTGATGAGTTGGGATGTCGGCCATGTAAGCTGCGAAGAGCGCCGGCGACAGCACGCTGCCTTCCGGTACTCCAGCGCCAATGGGCCGCTCGGTGGACAGCTTCCCCTCCATCTTTACTCGGAAGCTTCGGTTTCCGAGGAAACCGGCCACCAAGGAAATGTATGGACGGGGAATTTCATGCTCCAGGAGTTTGTAAATGAGTCCTTCATGCCAGGTAGTGGCGAATGCCTTCTCCACGTCGAGCAGCACTGCTACCGTTTTAGACCTTTCCTGGAAACCCAGGGAGGCCTTCTCGGCAACCCGCAGTAGCTGCTCGGTCGTGGAGTGGCCAGAACGGAAGCCAAACTGGTGTTCCGGGATTAGGCCCCTTTCCTCCAGATGAGGAAGGAGCCGGGAGAGGAGCAGTTTTTCGAATACCTTCGATAAAACTGGGAGAAGGCTGATTGATCGGTAACTGGAAGGAAAAACCGGATTTTTCCCCGGCTTTAAAACGCACACCACGCGCGCCTCCTTCCAGATAGCTGGAAAGTGGCGCATGTATAGGCACGCGTTATAAATCCGGGTTAAGTGAATCACGGCTCTTCGTGGAAGGTGCTTGAGCATTTCCGCTGTCACACGGTCCTGCCCAGGTGCTTTGTTGGTTCTTAGAGAGTTAAGCGTGGTCGCTAACTCTCTAGGGGTAACGATGGGAATGTGGAACTCCTCGTGGTCAGGGGGCGGAGCTTCTAGGAAGTCCTCCACCACCTGTTCCACGAGGTCAGCATGGTCATCGTCCATTGTCTCTACCCTGGGTTGGAATTGAGCCTCCAGATAATCTGCTAGCGCCTCTGCCTTTTCTTTCGACTCGTAGACGAGTCGACCTCTAGGGCTATGTAGGGGGTGCTGGTGTACGGTTTTGTCTTTCCGCAGGCTACGGACTATTCGCCATGGTTTTCTCTCCTGGAGATTGGTTTCCCTTAACATGTTTTCCCAGGCCTCTTTGCGGTGTGCTCTTAGGAGTCGTCTTGCCAGGGATTTGAACCTCTGGTGTACTTCTCCTATCCTGGGATGGCGAAATCTCTGCCACAGCTTTCTTACGGCGTTTTTAGCCCTTATGAGTTGTTTGATGGGTCCTGGGATATCTGTGGGGTTTGGCGTGTCTATTGGGATGCGGTGTGTGTGAGCATGGACCGCGTTGAGGATGGATGTGGAGAACTCCCTGGCTGCCGCCTCGAGCGACTCCACAGAGTCGATTCGAGGGCAGGCTTCCACGGAGTTTTGGATGTGAAGAATGGCGGCATCCCAGTCGACTTCATCCACCCAGTCAGCCGTTGCCAGAGCTGCGACGGTAACGTCTGAATTGATCACAACTGGGTTGTGGTCAGAATCCAGAGCATTCACCGCCGTGAGGTCCAGATGAAATGGAATATTCTTGGTGATTGCGAAATCTATGACGTCCGCCCTGCCACGAGGTGGGAAGTGCGTTGGACCCCGCGGGCCATGCGCATGAAGGGTTGGGTCTCCGCAGATGAAGCGGTAGATGCTCCTTCCCCTATCATTCTGGGTTCGGCTGTTCCATCCTGGGTGTTTGGCATTGAAGTCACCGGCTATGCACACTCGGTGGTCTAGGTTGAGGAGTGCCCTGTAATCCGCTTCATAGAAGGGATGGTTGGGCGGGTCATACACCGCCACAAGCACTAGGTCTGAACCGCCCAAGGAGAGCCTTATGGCGGTCGCCTCCAAGTGTTGAAGCGGGGGGATGGTAATGGGAGTATGGGTGATGTGATTTTTGATGAATATAGCTGTACCGCCGCCCCGCCGGCCGACTCTATCGGCTCGGTGGACGGCGTAACTTGGCAGGTTAAATTGTATACCAGCATGCAGATGCGTTTCGCATACCATAAGGAGGTCAATCCCGTGGTCACTTACAAACTCCAAGATGCCCGGTCTCTGTTCCCGGACTCCGTTTGCGTTCCAGAACGCGGCTCTCAATGTTCGCTGAGTTCTTCTCAACGCCATTTACGAGCTGGAGTCAGGGAAGAGGAGCCGTGCAGTCTGTTGCATAATGCTGTGCTTTTGCAGAGCAGGGATGCGGGGATCTGTCAGTTGCTCCCTGCAGCGCCTCAGAATGGGGAGGGAGCGATGAATTAGTTCGGCGAACCAGGCAGAAAGCTCATGGAACTCCGCCAAGTCCTCGTTTGAGACGCCAGTGTCCCAAATCGGCGCGGGTGTTGTAGCGAGGGGTGCCTCTCCCTCATTGGCTGTTGCAGCCACTGTAGCTGGAACTGGTAGAGGGGGGAGAGCAGTTGCAGCAGGGCCGCTCTGTCTCCCCGCAGATTCTTGGGCTGGTTGCCCGGCCGTTGCTGCCGCAGTTGCCGGCGGTTTCTCCCGCCGGGCTGCGGTGGCCTTCTTCTGGCGAGGAGGCCGCTGTGGCTTTGCTGCAGATGCAGCTGGTGGTTGTTTGGCGGTAGATCCAGAGCTTACTGACTGGGTCGCTGCCGGAGTCTGGCTTGCCTCGGCCTGCTGCAGCACTTTTTCGTGCTTGCCCAGCGCCTGGGCAAAACTTACTCCAGGCCGAACTTGTGCTGGCTCCCTGTTTGCGTTCCTGCCCTGTCTTGCCTGCACAATGCGCAGTCTAGCGGGACAGCCGCCGTAGATGCCTATGTGGGCCTCTCGGCAGTTGGCACACTTTTTCTCCTCTCTGGGGTTCGGGCATTCGTTGACATGGTGAGGGCCTGAACATCTTATACAGGCGGTCTTCCTCTCGCACGCATGGCTCGAGTGGTGGAAGCCCAAGCATCTGTAGCATTGGGCTGGCCCCTCTCTGCCATGGTACGGTTCGATTCTGATCTTAGTGTTGTAGAGGTGGGACACCTCGTCAATTTTGGGGAGACCTTCTCCCTCCTTCTCCACTATTACGAGGAATAGTGGCATGGGGGTCCTTACGGGCTCCTTGCCTTCCTCGCGGACTTGCCTGGTCAGCTGGACCACGGTACGCGGCGTAATGCCGTGTTCTTCCGCCAGGCCCACCTTTATGTCCTCCGGGTCGGTGTCAGAGCCAAGACCTCGGATGACTCTGCGCACCAGGTTAGGTCGCTGCAGCGAGAACGTGTGGATCGACTGACTTCTCTGCACGTCTCTCTCTTATTTATACACGAGCAGCTGTTTCTCGCAGGTTGGCGAAGTTTCTCGACTGATCACGGACTAGCACGATCTTTCATGAAATAGCGAGAACACCAAGGAACTGTCTATCTCTCTTTCTCTCTCCGTTGCTCTCTCTCTCTCAGGGCGTGGCTTGCGCGACGTCTCTCTCTCTCTCTCTCTCTCTCTCTCTCTCTCTCTCTCTCTCTCTCTCTCTCTCTCTCTCTCTCTCTCTCTCTCTCTGCGTTCGCTGACGAGCGGCTAAACAATGTCTCGTGCAATAAGGTAGCATAGCGGTCTTCTACACAGAATTAAATTCCTATTTCTTTATCGTTATTGTATTCTGTTGCAATCTTACCTTGACTACAGGCATTTCTAAGTCAAATACTAACATGAACTTGCCACCTTCCACGAAATAAAATCCGGGGTTTCCCAAAGTAGTGAATTTGGGCCTATTTATTGTCATTTTCTCTACATGTTTGTTTCGCCGAAAACTGAACATTACCAAGACAGCAATGTTTGCTGATGACACGGCCATTCTCGCCTCACATGAAATTAACTCTTCATACAGTCTCAGAGTACCTCCAATACCATCTTTACGTGCTGCAATAACAACTAAACAAATAGAGAGTACAGGGATTACATCATGCCCGAAGGTATATCTAAAGCGTGTGGATATATCAGTAATGTAAAATACCTTATTTTGCACTTATGTTGATGAACACCTAACGTGAAGACACAAGATTATGACGGAAAAAACTGTAAGGACATACAGTATTTAGTTTTTGGAAGGAACTGCCAGAAACTCAAATACTGATATTCCTACGAACATATGAATCCAGAACTCTCGTTTTCTTGTTAACGCGCCATGATGCCTCTCCAATACCACTCTGCATAACAATCGATACATATTTACAATGAAAGAAGAAATTACGTCTCACAGATTTGGGTATCGGCAACGCTAAGTAACGATTCATTCTCTATCATCAATCTACTTAACAGCACCACAGCACTGTAGACTTAACATTTTGTTTTCGCTATCTTTAGTAATCCAGGTAAAAAATGCAACATATTTACTAAATATTCTGTTCTGAGCATATTGCAAATATGTAGTTGATTTAAGAATTTAAACATTTTTTAACGGTTACAAGATACCCCTCGATGGATATACAAAGTGATTCGACAGCCGAAGAGCAGGTTATGTGTGCAAAGAATCAATGTAAAATACGAATGAAAGCATGTTGTTTATTTAATGTCTACGTTAATACTGTAAAACGGATTTGATAATGTTTACCTTGTGCTATTTCTAACACTTCATGTTTGCTAATAAAAATAACGTTAGTTGTGATTCTCTCGCTCTCTCTCCCTCCCTCACCCCTTCCCCTTCCTCCCCCTCCCATTCCCCCTCTCCCCCTCCCATTCCCCCTCTCTCCCTCTCCCCCTCCCTCTCCATCCCTTACCTCCCTCTCCCTCCCCCTTTCTCCCCTTCATCCCTCCCTCTCTCTCTTTGTTTCTTTATATTTTTTTAATTTTCTCCAAAGTAGGTCATGTCGGACGATGAATGAAATTTATGAAACGACGCTAAAATGAGCCCAGGCTCCATAAAGCTTAGAGATAGCCCACATTCATCTTTTAGGATAAGGGAAAAGCCCGGGAAACCCCGTATTTAGATAACTTACCCTGACAGAGATTCGAACTGGGGACCTCTAGAATGAGGCAGAAACGTCACCCCCACACCACAGAGGCAGTGACCTGAAATTAACGTAAGTTGGTAATCCTACCCTAAGTTTATTACAAAGCTTCCTGTCTCTATGTTAGTGATGAAACAGAAAGGGCAAAATTTGCAACACACGCCAGGACAACAAAAAGTTTTATGATTACTAAACCTTAGTGAAAACAGAGTTATAACTTTTTCTTATAAACCACATACATGTTTTTGTGAAAGAGAATGTTTAGAATAATAGCTTTATTTCGTACAACAAAATGTGAAGATAAATAATGCACACCATTTTAAGACAAAAGACAGTAGTTTTTATGTCTTTCAACATTTTCAAGTTATAAAAAATATTGTTATTCAACCGCAATTTTCCAAGATAGATTCCATCTTTCCTTTTTTTCTTTGGGGTGGGGGTTAACGACGGTATTAATTACCACGATCGTATCAGCGCCGCCAACGTGCCGGATTTTCGTCCTAGACAGGTTAGTTTGGATGTCAAAAAGTCCACTGACCTAAGGCTATCGCTTTTAAGCACACTTGAAAACCACCAGTCAGGGTTGGGTTTGAATCCGTGACATTTGGAACAGTAGGTCACAACCTAACCAACTGAGCTACCCAGATCGACTTTGGCGGGGTGGCTCAGCTTTGGAATGTCGAAGGTTCAAATTCTGAGTACTAGCCAATCTGACTGGAGTATTTGGTGGTTCTCCTCGGTTAAGAGATAAACTGTGGATACTATTCAAAACTATGACTCTTACGTTCCACCAATAGAACAAAAGAAAAACTACATAATAGCGAAAGCAGTTTTCTTTTCCGGAGGGGAATCGGCACTGCGACCAGTCTTGGTCTATTGTGCCTTAGGCCCCCAAGTGGGGCATCCCCGAGAGGAACGATGAGGGGAGAGGAGATAGAGAGCGGCCTTCTCAAGGAGCTATTACAGTGCAGAGGGCAGGGTCCCTAAATTTTACTTAGATGGAAAACGGACATTTCCGCGTACTGTGGTTCAAAGACGATCCCAACAGTCGGCTCGGAGACCGGTAAACGACCTACCGGAGGAGGAAGTAATTCACTCAGAGCATATCATCCTGCCATACACCGCCAAGACTTCCACCGACACTTTTACCCTGAAAGAGATCATTAGATGAGAGATGAGAGATATGAAATGATAATGGAGCTGAAATGGAGGGACAAGAAATTCGGGGGACATAATTAACTAAACCAGCATTCCCCTAGCGAACCGGGAAAACTCCAAAAAAAAACATGGGTCAGGTACGTCGGCCATGGGAATAGAACCCGGGCCTCCCAAATGCGGACCACAGACGAAACCGTTTGAGCCATCCCGCTCCGTAGCGAAAGCAGTTACTTAGCTAATGTTATCTGTCTGTTAATATTTGACAGAACAAGAATCACATGAACATGAAGGCCATCCTCATAAAATAAATATCGAAATATACATAGAGTAGCGTCATGCTTCAGCCAAGAAAGCGGGAGAGAGGAGGCCGGTAAGGAGCGAGTTAAACAGCGGTGTAATCTATAACCCATATCATGTCTCATTATGGTTAAGCCATTTACAGTGCACGTACAGCAATTCCTTCATCAAGATCATTAGTCTATGGTATGCATACAATCATCATTTTATTTCCCTAACCAGGTACGACAGTTCCTCAGAGTGTCATCCTTCAACATTCTCACATTCCCGACATTTGTTGGTGAAACTGCAATCATACCCCAACGTTATTCCTCTATGATCCTTCAATTTCTTCTCTTCTGTTGTCTTTAAGTTCCAATGTGTGGATTACTTCTATTCACCCATTTTTCTACGGTTTCCGGCACATAAAATCCTCGCGCAATAAGATCTGGGGAATGTGCGGACCAATGGTACTTCACAAATAATTTTGTCTTCAAAAACCTCCCTGTTAGATTGCAAAGAATCGTGGGCAGCATAGGTGTGGCACTATCTTGTTGAAAATACCACATTGTCTCCTGTGGAGACAACTTTTTAACCAGTTAACTTTTTAAAAAGTTATATGACTTGCGTACAACTCATCTCTGAATTTTTAGTATCTTCAACAACAAAACATTATGCATGTATTATTCAATGTGCTCTTACAATACACCACACACCATCGTGTTCGTCAAGCAGAGGAATTGTGTGAATTATTGGTAGATTTTCTGTGCTCCAGAATCTATTGTTCTCAGAGCATACTTTTTATTGCATATGTTCATATTATAGAAATTCATTCGACTTTCGCCGTCGCGCGGCCGTTATTTTTTCAACAGGGGAAGGTTTCAATTTTAATAGTTTGGTAGCCGTATGGAGAAACGACGTTTATTTAAACGCCTACTTCGTTTGCTACATTTCGTAGCGAATTATTAGGAGAATGTTTAAGTGATGAGCAAATATCACACGGCTTTTCTTTTGTTGGAACCCTACGTTTAGTCCTACACATTTTAGAGTTCAATTAACCTGTTTCTTTAACCCTACTCGTATTAACAAGGACCCTAACTGTGCCTCTATTCGGAGGTCGAATGTCCAGAAATTTGTCTATAAATCGCCAACACACTTGTCGGCATGAACCTGTTCTGACATTAAGTGTCATACGTAAATATGCCTTTCTATTAAGTACATTTTAATTATTTTAATAATGTAGTGCACACATACTAACACAAACCCACACGCACATACAATTTAAAAGCAATACGAAAAAGTGCATAAGAAAACACGCCTACCAACACTTCAAAATGTACAAAGCAAGAACGGTCTGTGTAAACACTGTTCTAGTGGTAACAAGATGGGCCTGGGCAGTATTGAAACAAAATTACGGTAAATGGCATGCTCCTGTTTACCTTATACACTCTGTCACGGTTACGCGTTGACTTGGATTCTCCACTGACATACACTGCTATATCAAAGAAGCAATTACTAAAAATTATCTCATCCCTCTTTCAGTACTTACCTTGTTGAGTTGTAGGAGGAACATGGCCCATAACACCAGGTTGTAGTGGATTCCCATGACCAAAATGTGGTGGTGGATAACCAGGGGGAAGGCCCTGTGGTGTGAAGAATGGTTGTGGAGGCTGGTTTGAGCTTGTTCCTGGACCAGGTCCCTGAAGCAAACATTTCAATTGACATCACAAAATATTATTGCTGTGTCAACTATTTTAAAAGCGAAAAATAACAACAATATTTAGCGTCAATAGTCACAAGACCTTTTTCACGCACTATATTTTCATACCTGTTCCTCAACTCCTTCATGTAAAGTTTTTTGTGCCTCTTTACAGTTAATTATCCTAAAATCCCCAGGGACTTTCTTTCCATTAGATAGCATTGATTCATAGTCTATCATTGCCTTAGACGCAACAAAACACATTCAATATAATATGCTTAAGAAGTGCAAGTTACTAAATGTTACACTGTAAATAATGGTACTTCCTCTACTATATATAGTAGTGTGGGAAGTATTGTATTACACCCAAAAATTCTATACCGAGATTTCGCTAGAAATAGGGTTTTTGACACTTCCTAAATAAAAGCTAACTAAAAAAAAAAGCATACCCAGGAAACGGTGTGTGTGAACAGCATAACTAAACAATTAAAAGTAGGTTAAATAACACGGGCACATAGGTTCAGCATCTTCTGAGGACGTGAAACGGTTTTCAGTAAAGTCTTCGCACCCCAATTACCCTTTACATGAAACTTTTTCAAGATTTTTTTTTATTTTCTCAAGAATGGTTAGAACGACTTTGATCAAAAGACCACATTTTATGATATCTTGAATTTTCTCAGAACGTCCTCAGAAGTCCTTTTCATTCTGAATGACGTTTGCATAATGGTGAACTTTAAGAAGAAATCAACAAAATTTGACTACACAAGAAATGTAAATCTTTTCAAAACAGAAAAGTTATGTGTCATGCACTAATTATATACTTATTTTATTTATCTATCTATTTTATTTATTTTATGAATGTGGTGTGAGATATTTCCGAAATATTCCGTTATTTGTTTGAATTTTCCAACGCGTATACTTTTCTCTAATCACTTTTTACGTAGAACATTTTTCAAACACTTATTTTTCAAAAAACTGGCTAACTATTTTGATTTAAGATTCTTTCATGACAAATGAAATGTGTATTTCGAATTTTTGGGGAAAGTTCTCATAAGTCCCTTTATCATAACTGGTAAACCGTAAGAGACAGACTAAATACCAAAATGCACACTTTGTCAAAATTCATTTATTTTAATTTGTGAGTCAATTCAGAGATATTCCTTGATGTTCGTTTGTATTTTCCAATACATATAAATCTCTCAAAGAGAAAGTCGTTTTTCTTCTTTCTTTTAATATCTTGGTCATGCAAAGAGAACGAACTCCGCGGGCATTACACAGCGACCATCTCATGAAAGATACGACAAGCGATTAATTAACAATTTCTACAGACGTTACTCGATTAACAAGAAGTAGATAAAAGAATAAGCGTTTTTATGTATCCACAAGAGCACAAAAAGTCTTGCGAGTACCAAATCAAATGTTTCATTTGGAGATAGGAAAAAGTTTCTTTTAAGGATTCATTTTATATCCTTAGTTGTTTCTAATCAATGAACCCTTTTCAGCAGTTTAAAATGCATATTCGTAAACCTTCCACACTGTATTTGCGACACAAGAAAAATTTGGGCACTTCTAATTTGGTTGAAATCTGTATTATATCAAGGAATACGCACGAATACTCACTCTCCCTCCCTCCCTCCCTCCCTCCCTCCCTAAAAGCAGTCATAACTAACAAAATCGACTGTAGTATGCACAGCTGAGTATCGTCTACGCTTTCTTGTTGCATTTAATATTTTTAGTAATACCCACTAAAGACATTTGCATTATAAACAAGTGCAGTAATATTTAAATGCATTAAAGAAACCGAGAAGTCTTCCGTAGTGCCCCAGTACGCAAGTAGGCTGTTCATCCGCATCACTTCAAAATTTCACAGATATTGGGTCTTTTTTTTTTAAGGAAAAAGTCGATATTTGACCACTTATTTTCAAATATGTGAAATATAATACATCATAACTTTGAATATGTCTAATAACAAGTAAAAGCTACTTCTATGCATATGTAATAATGATCAAATATTTTAAATAGTTTTGGCTGGAGAGAGAAAAAAAAAGGTTTAATTTTTATAACATTAACGGAGGTGAGACACACTTAAACTGCAGGAACCAAAGCTTTTTAATACAATATGTAATACAGCAAACCCTCGTTAACCCCGGCCATTTTTGGAAAGACAAAAAAGTTACGCTTTTACCTAACGCGTAGTAAATGATTGTTTTACAGACAAATTGCTATTCCCAGCAGGTACATTACTCAAATTCTCTTGCCAACGGGTGAATTCATTGCAGTCACATACTTTGGACCAGGTTGGAAGAGAAAATTTGTTAAACTCATGGAAAAAGTTATGGCCTGATGTGTGTGACTTGCCAGAAAACAACATTGAAGAATAAGAGAAAAGTAAGTGTGGAATAAAATTTTATAGACGTTTTTAAAACTATTGATAACTATTTCGATATTGATGAAGACATTGACAGTTGCTAATCGACAATGACGGAGTTATAAACCGATTACACAGGAAGGCATTAGTGTCATGCAGTGTTACTGAAAATGAAAAGTACACAGATTCACACAGTGCTCATGAACCAGCTGTGGTTATGACCCACGCCCAAGCAGTAGCAAACAAAGAAACTGATGTTTTATTTCGAGAGTCAAGCCGAAACTTTGCCAGCGGAAGCAGGATCCGCTGCTCATAAGCGACACACTAAACTGAGACAGCGGAAGTTCACTGCCTCTTTGTATTTATTTTTTTTAACCTACCGACTAGTTCGTAGCTATATTGTGTACAGTGCAAATTGAATGCTCTGTATGCATACTTGTAATACAATTGTATTGTGTACAGTGCTATTATTACAGTACATACAGTGTATGTGTTTTAGGTGAAAGTGTGCCGATAGTAATTCCTAAACTTCATTAAAAATTGTTCGGTGATGTACATGTTTTTATCGTTTTTCTGTCAGTGTCTGGATAACCCGGATTTTCGTTAACTCGGATCGGCCCTCGTCCCAGTTGATCCGGGTAAACGAAGTTCTACTCTACTAAATATTAACATAGCACAGGTTGAGATAAGATAACCGACATATACATCAGCTTTAAAAGTTATCATTGGAATAAGGAAACTATGTATAATGAGTTCAGATTTAGAAAAAGACTGAAACAAACATGATTTTGGTTTTAAGTCTTACTTTAGAGTTAACAAAGGTTTTCAAACTTCTATAAATTAATATTATTCACTTATAGTATTGACTGAGCGAGGCTGAAAGACTACTAACATTTCCTTGTTATCAATTGTTGAAACGTCATCTGGAAAAGAAAATCCGCTAGTGGAATTGTGAGTTCGGCTGATACATTTCACCAAGTACTGCTAAAATTGTCCAGGTTCAAGTATAAGGGCTACGTAATGTCATATTTTTCTGCACATTAGTTTCAGTAAAATATAACCATTGACTGCAGGAGAAACAAGATCATATATTTCTGTGTCAAGAGCATCTTGATCATTGAATTGCGACACATGAGACATTCCACATTAATGGTTTAAGTGAACGTTAGGGAAAGATACAATGCATTGAATAAATAACAAGAGAGAAGCCAATATTTAAGCAGAGCATTTTAGATACATCTAAATGTTATCCTAAACAAAGAATACAATTGAAATCTATATTGTGGTTGATGAAGCTTAATTTTAACGTTACCAAAATGATAATGCTAACACTCCTCATCTTCACGCAAACCATGCATGACAGTTCACGGGCTAGTAAAAAATCACTTCCCTTTTCCTACGTTATTTCATGGACTGAAAGTGTACCTTGAATATCATTAGAATATCATTTATAGAAAGGTGTGCATGTATTACATGGAACATTTTTTGTTACGATACTGAGTGAATGGACTTGGCACTTTGGTTTTCCACTTCTCCAACAATAGGATCTAACTGAGCAGATATGGCAGATGAATCATAGCGGAGACCAGATGAAATGGTATAAAATGTCAAAGGCTTCGTTTCATCCTTAAGTTTGTAGTAAATAACCGCAGTATGAAAGGATATCTGAGGCTTGGAACCTCTAAAATGTGCGGACGAAACTTCTGATCCATATTTATATGAGTAATTTTCGGAAAAATCTGCGAATAATAAGTTAATATCTCTGTAAATCGATTGTTAATTTGTCAACTACTTGTAAC
This sequence comes from Mantis religiosa, assembly GCA_030765055.1. Taxonomy (NCBI): domain Eukaryota; kingdom Metazoa; phylum Arthropoda; class Insecta; order Mantodea; family Mantidae; genus Mantis; species Mantis religiosa. The sequence continues at coordinate 201,992,725 of CM060948.1, read as the reverse complement.
TGATGATTCTTGTTCCTGACATGCATAAAAAAGGGAGCATTAAGTTTCAATGGCATAAAAAGTTCAAATTTAGTCATCTTTCACCATATTTCTTCCCCTCTTTTTGTTCTGTCCCTCTCACAGTCATGTTTTCGATCCGGTGCATAGTGTCGCGAGCGCATTGTTGATTCGAGGCGGCGCGGGCAACGAGATCAAAGAGACGGGCAGTGGAGTGCGGAGATAAAAGCTCGCCGAAACGGTGGGGGGAAGGAGACGGATTTCGAGAGAGTTCGTCTTTCTCCCCCCCCCCCCCCATCGTTTCGGCGAGCTTTTAACTTTCTAGTCTTCTTCTATCTGATCTTCAGTTGAATCTAAATACTTTATGGGAGCTACCTTCATCAACCTGAACTTGCTACATGCTCTTTTATTGCTCTGAGGCAAATCACAATGCCACGTAATGCCAAATTCTTTGTGAATTTCGTAATTTTATTTGTGATCTAACATGCTCTACCCGATCAGCGATCTTAATAGCCTCATTTCCTCTGCCTCTAATCTTAATGTTTACTTTCTTGTTGGGGACCAAGATTCTGATCATAAAATAATAATGGGATGTTCAGAACCTTATAAGAAACATTTTAAAAAATCTCCCTTTTGACTTTTAGAACAAGTGTTCTGTCGTACTAAAATGTTTTACGTTACACATATTTATTGGATTCAAGTTTCAGCTTTCATTCACACGCAAGAAGCAGTTATTTCTCACAACTTCAATGACTTATGCACATAGGCCGATAACGATAATGTTTGAGCTGCAATAAATAAAGCCATTAAATCCATAGCGCCAAGCGCACCTACAATCTCAAAGTCCATTGGATACCAAATCTAACAGTTTCAATAGAGCTATAAAAGTAGCAATCTGCAACATTATATCGAAATGAGTATCGTAAAAATATACTTAAAATGTTTGCTATTATTAATACCCTTTGTGGCTTAATATATGCTTGCTGCTAATATATATTCATATTACGTACCTCAGTCTATTGTATTTATTTCCCAAAATAAAACAAAGTTTGGATAGTTTTTATAAATCAGATGGTAAAAGAGAAATAGCTTGCCCTAGAGATAGATGGGTGAAGTGAAGATGGAACCGTTGCAAGTCAGATTCATGGAAATGAAGTGAAGTGATCGTTCTTTAGAGGTCCATCGCCAAATATTAGATGCAAAGCACTGAGGTGTAGAAACCGCCTACAAATTGCACAGAAACTCTCTCACACGTTCAGACTGGGTGTTGTTTATATAGCAATATTTTGAGTCATGATGGTCCTAAACAACAAGAACATAAAATGTGCATCTGTATAGTGGTCACAATTTAACGAATGTTACCAAAGTACAACGCTGATATGTTTTCATGCTAATCTCAAAACCACATGTTTGTCACCTTTGACATATCTCGTTCTCCAGTGTATTTGCCACCAGCTGCTCCAGTGAACTATGTATTAGATCTTTATCTTAGGATACGTGTGGACCGATAGCAAGATAACAAGAGTTGAGCGGCAACTTTTAACGCCGGCTTAATTATGATTTCAGGGAGGTGCTGACTGTTGAGGTTGGAGAGTTAAATTGTTTCAAAATTGTAATAATTGAGTTGCATCTGCTAAGTTCGGATGTCGTTCTAGAGTTTATGGTTTAAAACTAACTTTCCTTCTGTGACTTTCCATGAGTCACAGAAAATACTCTGCTGAATATCCATTGACAGTGACCCACCCCTAAATCTATTTAACCCAAACGCTGCTGCGGCCCATAATCGACCGCAATAAAACATTTCTGTAAACCACGATGGACATACACGCTCCTTTATTAACTAAAGTCCCGCATATTATCACTCCCCACCAGCTTTCCTACTTACTTTTTCTAATTCTTAACCTGCGAACTTTTATCTCAAACACAATTTTTACTCTGGCTTTGATCAACCCTAAGAATGTTATTGTGTGTGTGTGTGTGTGTGTGTGTGTGTGTGTGTGTGTGTGTGTGTGTGTGTGTGTGTGTGTGTGTGTGTGTGTGTGTCTGTGTACTGTAGCAACTTCTACGATAGCAAACTGTTGAAATCTAGGAGTACCTTAAGCTAATGGTTTTCTTTGTTACACTAGCCTAATTGCCTACGCCTGAGCTCCCAAATTGATCCATAATGATTTTCTTATCCTTAAAATATGAGTAATGTTGCCTACTAGCTAATCACTATATCTAGGCTTATTATATTATAACTGATTCTAACATAAGCGATTATTTACTGCAACCATTTACCTATCTTCCTATCATTTCTCTATGGCATTATAAATCTCAGTCTGCAGTAATTCCGGTAACAATCAGAGATAACTGACTAAAATCAGATAATGATTTGGTTGTTAGGCTGCATTCACAACGGACAACTTCTCAAATATTCAATGTTACGCAGGGATGGCTTCTGAGGTAGTGCCGCTGTGCCATGGCACCATCTGTAACAAGACGAAAGAAAGAGAACTGTATAGGAATTGCGCAAAAAGGACTGTTTCGTGTGAATAGGCGCGTTAAACACAAGCGCTGTCCTGATTGTTCTTCGTGGCTTGGTGCCAATTCCAAAACGGCACCGTCTACGCTCATAAGCGCCTGTGTTAGGGCTAGGATGTCTACTTATACACGGCTTCTTGTGAGAGAAGGTAGTGCCGCTATTTCTCTGGCGCACAACTTACGCTTTATCCGCCAGAGTGCAGTGAAACATGGGACTTAAGATACCCGTCTCTCTGTCGCGAAATCGTACACGAACGCTTCGTATCACATTCTCCATGAATTGTATTATCAAACTTTTACTGTACTCGTTACACCTTTGCTTAATAAGAGAACGGCTGTAATAAATATATATTTCCGTTTCCCTGTACGTTCTGTTTGGTACAGTATATTATAAAATTAGATTTATTATTGAAAAGATTACCTAAATCATTCGAAATTGGTACACATTTATATTTAGCAACCTTTACTTCCCTCCCTTCCCCTCTTCCCCTCTTCCTCCCTTCCCCTCTTCCTCCCTTCTTCCCTCCCTTCCTCCCTTCTTCCCTCCCTTCCTCCCTCCCTTCCTTCGATCAATCGTTCATTCATTCATTCATTCATTCATTCATTCATTCATTCATTCATTATGGCACCGCCAATACAATGCCTCATTGGCCGCCCCTGATGTTACGTGCTCAAATCATACCATAGTTTTCGAAAGCTTCCTTTCTTACTCTGTTCAAACTTTACGCGCCTATCAATGTAACACCTAGTTACTCACTGAATGTATTAAAGATATTAACATAACGGCGTACGGTATTTGAAGGCATATGAGCTAAACCAATGCGGGTACACGGTGGCTGCCCTGTTGCCATCTGATGCGCCAGAGAGCGGAAGATAGGAAGAGGGAATGAGGAAAGTAATATTGTCGTCTGACAAATTGTCAGAACGTAAACTTAGGCAGCAAAGGATAATTATCACAACATTATAAAATATAGAATTCAATATTAACATGCTTATTTACTGAAAATGACGTCTCTGGATTTCTGAAACGACTTACTGTAGAGAAGTTGCTAGAGTAAATAAAATAAAGGTTCACCAACTGCTGTGCTAGAAGTTTTGCCTTGTATCACAATAAGCGATACTGTATGCACACTTACATTGCACACTCTGGCCGCGAGTTCCTGGCTTTGTGAAAAATTGATCCGGTCATGTACTTTCTCAGATGAAATTTCTTAAAGAAACTGTACACTTTAAAAATAGTATTTCTGGTCCGGAAACGGAGTACCTGTGCCACTGTGCCCTTAGTACCTCTGCCACTGCTACTAGGCTTTGAAAGTGACACTTAACAATTCACAAAACACAGTGCACACATGTGAATTTTCTTCTTATTGTCAGTTATATACACAAAACACCTTCCACTGAAATTTGCGTTACGGACTTGTCTTGAACCGAACTCCAAAGAATACGCGCGAGCGCTCCTAGACTGCAGTGATCCGTGGTCAGTTATTTTATGAACTAAATATATGCAGTTGCTAACGACACTTCGTAATATCTTACTCAGTAGGCGTAATGAAAAGGAATAACACAGGGCAAGATTTGAAGTTGAAGCATAAACACGGGAGTCGGAGCGATAACTAGAGAACCTATGTCGTAGAAAAATTGCCTTTGTACAGGCTGCCTCAAAAATTCTTGCTACATATACCAAGGCATATCACAATGACAAAATTCCAGTATAAATTTTGGGAGCATGAAAAAGAGAAGTCGTTGTTGCTCACGCTTGTGCTGTGCGTTGCCAATTAGGCAACGCTGCACGCCTATCATAGGACAGTCGCTCTAGGCAAGCCCTAGCCCCCCCCCTCCTCATATGCCTTCTAATACCGTACGCCTTATAATTATAATTAGCTATCATTCGATTAATAGGTTTCTCGCTTGTTGAATTATTAGATTATACCTTTAAATTTAACCAGAAACAGAAACTGTTCTGCAATTTTTGGAATAAGTATATTTATTTGTGCTGGGGTTTTATTTTTTAAGGATGAAGATATTAATTGCAGAAAAAAGTAAAGTAATTTCATTGTATGATTTAGTTAAGCACGCCGAAATCATATTTAACCGCAACTACAAGTTTTTGCTCATTACCTATATTAAAGTACAGCGATTTACAGTACCTTGCAATGTTTAATAACTTGCATCTGTTATCTATTTTATGTGATTAATTTAAAACATAAGATCATTAGCGATTACGATGGCGGAGGTAGATTATGACGAGACCTCAGAATTTACGCCAAATACCTATCTTTTACCTCTACTAATAAGCTAAAACTACTTCTATATCTTTACATTTTATATAAAATACAAATGTATGCAAGGGGATTTGTGTTGACCAAACTGCCTATTTTGATTAACAAGTTCGGTTTCTGGACCTTAAACGTGCCTGCCTTAGCGTGTGTCTTGTTTAATTACTTTTCTCATTCATAATTAAATATGAAGTATTGATATAATGGGGTTGCGTTGATTCAAACGCCATGTAATACTGTTTTGTACAGTACTGATTGTAAGAATGAGACATTCCACTCCAGGCACAAAAAAAAATTGGTTTGTTTTAGCAGGAAATTCATTCCTTTGTAGAAAAGGCAGTATTGATCAGTGAAAATCCAACGAACAAGATGGGTCATGCGTCACCCTTCTTCATTAATTTGTTAATAGGCACACATTCGCGAGTCTCCTCCATGCAGTTTCATACCGTTCGTTTATATTACTGTTCCTAACGAGATTTTACTTGCAAAGAATATTTTGGGGGTGGCTCCGTATCAGCTTTAGGGTGTTCAGATCACAAGACATGGTGCCCTTCCACTGCGATCTATTCAAAAATTTCTGAACGTGATTTTTCCACTTTATGAGCCTGTATTACATATTAGCAACTACAAATGCTTAATTTTAAATGTAACAAAATGCATCTAACCATATTTACCAAATTTGCTATTTTGTTAGTATGCTATTTTAATGCTCGCCAATTAATTACAGTTTTGCTCATTACTATCTACATAGTAGGTAGAGAGGGTATTGCTTCACAGTCAAAATTGAATATGACGATTTCACCGGAAAAACAGGTTTTGAGACTCTCGAAACAACATCAACATCAACAACAACAACAACAACAACAACAACAACAACAACAACAACAACAATAATAATAATAATAATAATAATAATAATAATAATAATAATAATAATAATAATAATAATAATAATAATAAAGAAAGCATGTTAGGAAAAAAGTCAGTGGATAACAGACTGTACTGCATAATCACAAAGCGAATGGCCTGGTAAATGTCAAACTTGGTATAAGATCAGTGTCTTCCAAGGATGCGAAACGAAGATTTTCAAGAAAATCATCACTTTACATGGAACATTTTTCAGGAATTTTGATTTTCTCATAAATGGCTCAAACAAGTTTGATTAGAAGACCACAGGTTTAATATATTTGTATGACAAATCAAATGTTAAGGTGAATTTTTTGGAAAGAGCTCTAAAGAACTCTTTTTTCATTCTGGATGGCATAACTGGTAACGATAGTAAATAAGTCTCTACTTATGAACAAAATGCATTCAGATTCAGTGGTCTTTTTTTTTTTTTTTTTTTTTTTTTTTTTTTTTTTTTTTTTTTTTTTTTTTTGTAATTTACGTCCTCCAACGTTAAGTCATATCGGACGATGAATGAATTAGGTAAAACGATGCTCAAATGAGTCTGGGGTCCATAGAGCTTAGAGTTACCCGACATTCGCCTTTATGGATAAGGGAAACCCCCGGAAAAACCCTATCCAGGTAACTCACCCTGGCCGAGATTCGAACTCGGGACCTCTTGAACGTGCTACCCCCACGCTACCGAGGCGGGCTAGATTCAGGGATGCATACAGTCAAGTTAATCAGCTCTCACTACCGGAAAGCTGACAATGTAAACAAAGCCATGTACGAATGTGTACCCATTATAGAGCAGAAAACTAGTCTAAATTAAAACCATCTATTGAAATAAATTATAGAAGTTCCTATAAAAATCAGAGCTAAATGTAAGTGTCAATGAACTGTAAATTATTCATTCAGTTTTAGATGACAATACCTTGTAAAATAGGGAAAATGAATTCATTATAATATATAAATGAAGAGGGTAAAAGATAAATGTTATTAGGAAAGTCGGGCTAATCTCAATGTCTATTTTATTTATCAGGTCTTTGATTAAGTTTCTGATATTAAAAATATGCATCACTAGTAGGTTTATTACATAAACATCAATAAGTATACGATTAATAAAGTGTACCAAATATTTAAATTGCTCCTGACAGAAAAATAGACGAGTTAGTTTACTCAGCTGACGTAGCATGGTGAAGGTCTCCGAGTTAAAGCTTGTGGCGATATCAATAATACAACTTCTTTATACCAAACCATGAACTGATGCTCGACCCTCAATTTACTTGTGAGCTGTATCTCACAAGCATTTATTAATTTTTATTTATAACAACCATTTATTCCTTATTGCTAATGACGCTAGCAGAAAGAGTTCGTGTATCATGTTAGTTTGTTCGATGCATTATGTTGGTTTATGACGGATTACTTTTAATATTTACAGGTTGTTCTCGAATCGCTATTGAGTTTGGGTGTGCCCACTCCGGTAGCGTAAATGGTTGCGTGTCTCAAGAGGTCCCGATTTCGACTCGATCAGGTTGAGTTACCTGGATAGGGCTTTTTCCGTAGTTTTTACATATCCTAAAAGACGAGTGTCGGGTAGCTCTAAGCTCTATGGACCCTGGGCTCATCTGAGCATCATTTCACCAATTTCATTCATCCCCCGATATGACTTAACGTTGGGGGACATAAATGTAAAAAAAACTGAGGTGAAGTGGAATACTCAAATATACCCGGTGTTCACAGTGCTCTGCATTATCGAGCATATCTTTTTAAGGTACGGAAACCCGTTGGAAAAATCCCCACATCTCGAAGGTGGGCTATCCAGTTCTTGTTAATCCAAATACTGACATTACACATCTCATTGTAGGATAAGAAAAATACATTATGTTTCAAATGGGATGATGTTTATCCTTGAGCCTGCTAGGTGAGCAACCAATCGGAGTCCTGCGGTGTTATCGTATTACATTCCTCGTACAAATAAATACAGCACTATTATATTATAACAATGCATCGCGACGTAAGCATTGTAAAGGATAACATTACTGGTTGGCATATAGCGTGTACGCATATTTGTAATTACTGAGAACTGAAACGTAAACGTTTGGCATGGCGTGATATAAGAATTACTTGGAATAAGCCAATGTCTTTGTTAAATTCGAGCGAGAACAACAAATACACTTCCTGCTGGCTTGTATAATGGTACATCGGTAGAACGTGACTTGTCACTCTATATGTTTATTTATGAATCGTACGTAATATCCATTTACTCTAGAGAGTTCAAAGCATTATTATTCAGTTGTTCTTCCATTTAAAAACCAGGGAACGTGTATCAGCTTGCAATTGAAATGAGACACGAGGTATTATAAACCATAAACCACCCACCCTCTTACCACTGCCGGAGCAATCCAATTGAGTTAATGTGGGCTCAAATTATGTTGCAAACAGAAATAATAATTTTAAACTGATTGACGCTGAACGACTTGTTCACCAAGAAATTGACAAGGTTGCACAAGCTAGGAACACTGCACGAGACATTCCGATAAACTACAAGAGCACTGCTTTTGGAAAGAAATAGAACGTGACGATATTTTGGAGCTTATCATCATAAACTTACAACACTCAGACGATAACAGTGACAATGACGAATTGTCTGCTAGCGGAAGTGACATTCATAGCTATATGGATGCGCCACTGGCAGTTTCGTTGGATTAGACAAATGGGTAATTCATAAACTATAATTATTTTTAAACTATATATTTAAAACATGTGCGAAATATACGAATATGCGTGTTGCAATTGTGATTTGAACAACTGCATTATTATAAAGCTTTGGAAAATTCAGTTTGCGTTCCCTTACGTCCAGCGCCAAGAAGACTCGCAAGTGTGCGAGAGAAAAGGAAATATAAAAAGAGTGGGGGTAACGATGTGGCAACGCTGAAGGCTCTAACATATCTGATTCGCTACAAGCCAGAACTCTTCCAATTTGAAACATATAGTAGTAGGCTGAAGCACCAGTCATACTTTGAAAAAGCGGATCGCTATGTGATGCTTTTGAAAGGGAAAAAATGAATAGCATCTTGCCACATAACACATCTGCTATATTCGCACGAGTTACTCAACCCACTCTTCTATAGACAAGTTTATACACGACTTGGCCGAACCACAACCCCTGGACTGATTGAAAATAGTTCCGCACCATACTGTGTATATTATCACTTATTTTGATAGACGTTCACATAATGAGCAGGATGAATAAGGGCTGTAATTCTAGTTCCAAAGCATTTAAACATCAGCTTTAACTTTTATATTTATCTCTTACATGTTAATGAGATAAAATTTGTAGAGGGAGTACAATTGGTTTATCTTAAGTCACAGCCAAATTCTTCCCTATAACTTGACATGCGCGACTTACGATGTGTTGAATTCATATGATTGTTTGCTGGCTCGTGCAAAAGCTACTCTTCCAGAAACTTCTTCTTCTAAGTACTACTTGCTAATCGAGATATACTTATTATACAGACGTGTGCAAATTATTAGGAATTTTCAATTTTAAGCACATATTTTTATTTAATTTCCATTTAATACAGTTACTAACACATTTTTGTTCACTTTCATGACACAATGCAATTTATCATTCTAGTGTTTAGTATGGCCCCCCTTAGCTCTTATGAGGGCAGAATTTCTTTTAGGCATGCCCTGAATTTTAACTTTACACATCTGGTGAATTTCTTCATCATTTTGCCACACTGACAAAATTGTATTCACCATTGTCTCTTTTGTTGTTGGGTGAAAACTTTTAACCTTTTTCTTCAGCACATTCCACACAGACTCAATCTGAGCTGTTACCCGGCCAGTCTAAGAGATATGCCATGTTCATAACACATTTCACTTTGTGGCAAGGGGCACCATCTTGCATGAACACCCCATTTCCTGATGGATACCAATCGTTCATCATGGGTTTAATGCACTTCCTTACCACTTCTGAATACTGCTTAGCATTAATAATTCCCTCTACAATGTAAATTTTCCCTGCTCCATAGACAGAAATTCCACTCCAAATCATTAATTTAGGGGGTGCCTCACATTCGGCACCACACATTCGTTTCTAAATGCTTCTCCTGGCCGCCCTCTGACTTTCTTCAACTACTGAAAGCATTGTTTCATCATTGAAGATTACCAAGAAACAAAAAAAGCTCTGACATATACCTTGCGATAAATAGAAAAAATACTTCGAAATCAACATAGCAATAACATTTTGAAATTCCAGAGAACAGTTTATAATCTATTTTATGTATTTAAACACTTTGCATATCCTAGCCCAGTCTTCAGATGTCCAGTCCGTGAAGGTTTTCGCCCAGGCAAGACGTCTTTGCATCATGGTGGGTGTTAGTTTCTTTTTTTTTTTTTTTTTTTTTTTTTTTTGCGAGGTCTTCTTGCTTTTAAAACAGCCTCAACAGTACTTGCTGAAACGGAACACCAATGTTCTAGCGCAACAGCCTCAATTTGTGTAGAAGTCATACTTCGACTTCTCAGTTGTTTCCTTATCAATATTATTTTCAAACTCTAAGTTATTACACGTTTTCTACCACATTTGCCCACTCTTTGTGGCAAAGTTGTTTCATTTTTAATCAAATTTTGTACAAGCCTTGTCATATAATTTGTGCTTACGCCAACTATTCTACCTATTTCCTTCTTAGTTTTGTCTCCAGTAAGTAATAAAACCTGTATTTCAGCTCTTTTGTGCGGTGTGATGTATTGAATCTTATCCATCTTCCTAGCACCACGACTTCCAGACAGATGTGAGAGCAACGTTTCCTGTTCTCACCCCTACCCCTACATCACCCACTAAATACCAAATTAGGGATATACCTGCCAAGGGATGAACTACTTGAAGTGCCATTAGGCACCACAGAACAATACAGGAGCAGTGGTAGTCAGTTTGAGGACACAAGAGAGGAATTTACCTTTGGTTGTGCAATGCCTAAAAAATGGATACTCTCAATGTAACAACTCTTGAAAGAAAAACTCTGCAAATCAAAGCAGAAATATCTGCAAAGTAACATTCCAAATTATAAAAAATAGAGTATTAGCCATAGGAACATTAGGACACTTATATACAGTCATTTGTGGCTTATAGAACCTGCCAAATTTGAACTGTAGCTTTGAATATCAAAATTGCTAATAATTTGCCTACGTCTGTATATTTCGTTGTAGACATGAAGGTACACTAGCGTAAAGGTAGTCAAATTTTTATGTTTTACAAGTCATATGAAGTCGGGCAACAGTCCCTTCGGATGAAGGGGCCTTCACAGACTCTTCGCAGAAATTTAAAGGAATACTTTTATTTGACATATATACATCTTATAATTATGTCCTTTTCATCAAAATCGTTTCAGCCATTTCTACGAGTGTGGGTAATTTTGGGGCAGGACAAAGTCAAACTATTTAAACATCTTGATTCCAAACAGAAGAAATTAGCTGAACAAAAGTATTAAGCTTTTTTGAAGACTAACCCCACACAGAGAGCTGAAGAAAGCGAGACACACAAGCAAGTAAGGAATAATGTAGGGAATTGAAAAACGCTAACAAGAGAGGCATATTGGGAATGGAGAAAGACTTGTATGGAGCTCCAAGGAGAATATGGACAATGCTAACAAGCAGGAAAGGCTAAATAAATGAAACTATAACATTTAAAAAAAAAATAGAAGTTGCCACATAGAAGCAATATTCTGAAAACTAATATTTTCTAGAAGCTAAATTCGATGTTAAACAAGAATTATAAGCATCAGAAGAAGCTGGTGTTAAACAAAGCGAATCACTAGTACTAGGAGTAGAAATAAGAGAGGAGGAAATAGATGCTACAAAAGAGTTTAAAAATAGGAAAGCTCCAGGAGTAGATGAAATAAGTGAATCCCTAAAATATGGACAAGTAATTTTATAGAATTGCATAAATTATATAAAATAATAAAAAAAGGTTGAGAAAGTACCAACAGAAGGAAAACTAATATTACTACACCAATATATAGAAATGGAAGTAGGAATGATCCGGATAATTATAGAAATTTGATGTTACCAGCAGTACAAAAAGTACTAACAACAAACAAATAACATTTTAAAAGAAATTACTGGAAGAGGTAGGTATTAGAGAACAACAGGGTTTAAAAAACAGAGGAACTACAGATGCCATTTTATAATCAAAACATAGAAAAAGCGATCGAATTTACAGCTCCGGCTTACTTTTACTTTGTGGATTTAACCAAAGCATTCGATCGGATAAGACTACGATACATTAAACATTTTGAAAAAAAAGGTTCTTAAGAAATCATAACATTAATAACAGATATGAATATTGAAACAAGGACTAGTATAAGTAGTAATGGTATACTGACCGTCCAGATGGAACTGGACAAGGGGATTTCCTTAGTCCTCTATGATTTAATTTAGTAATGGATAAAATTATTCAATAAATTATCTCCAATGTTACCGAGTAGGTAATAGGAATGTAAATATTGAATATTATGCAGATTTTGCCGTGCTTATAGTACGAACAGTAGCTGGCCCTCGTAGCTATGGTCGCTATAGCGTATATTTCTAGCCTTCCACCATATAAAGGGTCGCGGGTTCGAGTCCCGCCTTGGGTATGGGTGTTTATGTGTATAGTGTATGTGTGTGAAACTATAGAGAGCAGAGAGTAAAACAAACGGAAACAATAATAAAACGGTTAAATAAGGAAAAGAAAAATATAGATCTATATACATAGATCTATATTTTAAATTATAAAACAGAACAAAAACGGATGACTTGCAGTATTTATAGCATCGGCTTAATATAATAGCAAAGCGCCATAATACGGAAATGTCGATGGAAGAAGTGCGCGCGCACCCTACAGGATGTAAGACAAACGGAAAATAACGAAGTAATGCAATTTACACATATGGGTATTAACGTTACGAGTGTTTGCAACACGCTAGAAGTTAGAAAGCAAGTACAAAAAGCCTGCAGAGTATCGGGTTATCTGAGAGGTCGCATATTGAAAAACAATTTTTTACAAAGAGAAAGGAAAACAAGGGTCTACAAAGTTGCAGTTAGACCAATAAATGATACATTAGCGGATAACAAATCGTAAAGGCAAGACAGCTAATGAGAAGAACGGAAATGAGTACATTAAAAACAATCATAGGAAAAACTATGTTAGGACAAGAATGCGACATAAAAGATGTGGCAAAATTCGTGAAAATGAGAAAAACGAAGTGGAATAACCATGTGAATAGAGAAGATAATACATTAATTAAAAAAGCTAGAGATCAAAAGCCCGAAGGGAGAAGGGATATAGGATGCCCAAAAACAAGATGAAACGCTAAGCTTTGCACCTCCGTCAGAATCTGTGTGAAGAAAAACCGGCATTAACCTAGACAGAAGAAAAAGAAGAGTATTGTCTTGAAAATCTTCCAGTAGCATCCTTGGAAAACGCTGAAAACGTTTAAAAAATCAAAACTTGTATTTCTTGTGAAATCTTGGTATCGAATTTGGGGTGGTACTCTGAACAAGTAGGAGAGGATATAAAAGCTACAGTATTCGAAAAGTTACACAATAACAAAGAATTCCTCAGAAATTGTTAACGTCATAAAAAACTTTATTTCACATAAATCTGTGCATTTTAACGAGATCTTCGTTGTTTCTACAGTAAGAAATGTAGTAATGAAGTAGTGAGCGGCAGAGTCATATCATCTGCATGCTGTTGGAAGTGTGCATTTGACAATGCAAATCGCAGTAAAGAGACATTTTTTAGACGCGGCGTATGGCGTAATGTTGCGCAGTACTTTATGGCCGGGTCCAATTGTCTTATTTGTAAGAAAAAGGGGTGTCAGGTTAATCGTCATCAAACCCACTTTTATCAGACTCCTGGCGAAAACAGAGAGCTTACCCCCACCCTTGGTTTGCATGTCACTCACGCACATCCAAGCAAGGTCACGCGCCAACTCTAAAAAATACCTCTGTAACTTCCGGCAATGCATTACCCAGATACGAAGAAGGCGGAAAACTGTTCTCGTTCAACATGTTGAAATTGGCAACTTGCATACCGTACCAGTAGACAAAGTAATGGACGTGACCGAGATAACTTTTTCCAAGTCTCCTCCATCTCTTTATTCCTTGTTTTCCACAATTATCCCTAATTAGTCTATTTTCTTTCTTCCTATCTTTGATTTTTTTCAACTATTTTGCCAAAAAAGGCCTTTTTAAAGGTTAATTCCTTAACAAAAGAGCAACTAGTCCCAGTTAGACTCAAAAAATAGAATATTATTATTATTATTATTATTATTATTATTATTATTATTATTATTATTATTATTATTATTATTATTATTATTATTATTATTATTATTATTATTATTATTATTATTATTATTATTATTATTATTATTATTATTATTATTATTATTATTATTATTATTATTATTATTATTATTATTATTATTATTATTATTATTATTATTATTATTATTATTATTATTATTATTATTATTATTATTATTAAATATTTCATTAAAACTTTCATTGCTTGTGTATGTTAACTGTACGATACACAAAGTATGACAGTTTTCCTTCGATAGTGGCATTTTACTTAAGTGTAAATTCCAATTCAACACTAAGATCTCCCAAATGTAACAGAATTACAGAATAAATGACGATCCCTTAAAGCTGCGATAAAACAACGGGATAATAATTATGCATAAACCATATAACCTGAAATAACCATGAAATCATAAGTTCATAGGAATATATTTCGTTAATACAACTTTATAATTCTTTCATGAAGTTGGGTTTCTGGGGCACCTACGACATAATCTGAAACAACTAAAGCTCATGAAATTGTGCAGTGGCTAAATAACCTTAAAATGGGAATAATTTCCTAATATACGTTTATGAAACAATTACAGCGTTTTAAAGGTGTTACACGTGATCGACAAACATCGGTTTTTGCTGGAAATAATTGTGGGAAACTACCGGTGATTGCAATGATATTTTAATTTTAACAATTAACAGCTAAAGGGAAGAAGGGAAAAGGAAATCTTCATAAACATTTCTCTTCATATAAGGTTGGCATGTTTTTAGCGACATTGCACGAACCTAAGCCCATCAACATTACTAGAAGTCTAATTTTTATGCTTTACAGTTACGCAAACTTCGTTCAGAATAAAACTGAATTCAAATAAATACCTTAAACACGTGCCATTTTACAGCCAATCATTAGATCTAGTTTTGAAGAAAAAAAAATAGAAAAAAAATAGAAACATGTTTCACGAAAGCATAAATGATACAAAAAATTCTGGGTTGGAGAATTTTCTTAACAATTTTTGGTCGTATCCTTGGAGAATGCTGAACTTAAATACCAAGTTTAGTATCTAACCAAAATTTGGTTTTACAGTTATGACATTCACAGACATTAAAACATGCATACATACACAACTTATTCTAAAGGTTTCCTTCTGGATTCAAGGAGCTTAAACAGGTGCATTTCCGCTCAAATCTCGGTACAGAATGTTTGGGAGCAACACAACACTTCCTTCACACTTACCATAGGTAATAGTGAGATTAAAAGTCAATTCCTAAAGAAAATGCGTAACCTATACAACCCAGAAACGATGTATCAAATTCAAATAGGAACGGGACTATACTCAATGTACGGGAATATGACACATAAAATTTTTAATACAATCTGGAGCGAACCACATATTTAATACTTAATACTATTTGTTTAATAAGGTTCAAAAGTCCAATAAAGGTTTAATGGTATAGTTGCGAATAAATTACAGAAGTAAAATTTTAAGGTAATAATTACATTTATAAAGCTATGTACTAATGTAGAACCTCGGAGTCTCAAATTTGAAGTAGTTAAGTGCGACCGCCGTCCCTCTTACGCTTTCTATAGCCCATTTCATAATTAGACTGACATGGTATCTAAGGTTTACACAGCAGTAAAGCAAAACGTGATTTACTCCATGTGGGGTCACCGCTGCGGTCACATACTTCATTAGATGGAGTAGAGTTCGTTGTTACCGTACTTCCATCCAGTAGAAATCTATACATACATAACTCCAGCCAATCAGACACATCAGAATATCCTGCCCACGAGGAATAAATCACGTGACAGGAGCTGGTTTCGCTTTATGCTGTGAACACCTTGGTTGCGATGTCAGTCTAATTACAAAATGGATTATAGATAGATGGTGGCATAAATTTTAGCCTCAAGTTGTAGTTTTAAGTTAGTTCCGCTATTTATTAACTGTTTTGAGCTGGATGGGATATTTCTGCTTTTCATACTAAATACTAACATTTTAAAATTTATTCGAGAGAATCTGTCGCTCTCTCATCGTTACGGTTGAGAAATAAATAAATCCAGAAATAAATTAAAATTTTGTTGTAGCACTGGACAGTAAAAAAATAATTATAATTAATACCTATGTTTATTGTGCTCGGATTAAACAACACCGATTGGATAAATAAAACTAGAACCTCTCATGTCGCAAATTTGTAGTCGTCGGTCTTACGTTTAATGAAGTGCTGCTCCTTTCGACAATGTTAACTTGGTTAAGGTGCGCTAATACAAAATATTTCTCAGTGTTAGTTTTATATACAGTTTTAAGCTTTTTTCCAGCTTCTTTGTCTTTTTTGCAATGGGTTATTAATAATACTGCTGGTTAGGCACACGAATGAGTAAATACTTCACACTAGCTGCAAAATAACGCTTTCAGTGGAGTAGGGAAATGAGGCAATATATTAGTATTGACTGTTCGCCCCAATTCATAAATTTTATGACACCTTACATATGAAACTATCCTTAGATTTACATGTTAAAAACCACATTTTAAATAAATGTGCACATATTTTATAAAAATATTCAACAGTGTGCAGCGGTTCAAGGCATATAGACGGATGAAAAGACAACAAACCAGTACTCTTTGAGCTTAATAGTCAGAAAGAGATAAGGTCTGATTCGAAACTTTATTTTGGTGCCGTGGAAACAGTCAAAAGCAATCGGAATTTCCGGAATTCTAGGAAATAGGAGCTCACGATCTACAGAATGGTATAATCTCATAAAATTGGAACAGTCGTGTTGTGATCATTTGGGATTAAAATGGAAAACCTGGTTCATTGTAGTGAGAAAATGAAGCGCAAATTGTACGTACATTTATATAATTACAAACAAACGCCGCGTGTATAATTGATTATTACTGAAACTTACCAGCTCATGTTGAATGTCAATTAAAGAAACTTGAGCAGTAACTAAGGAAAACACAGCGTCTAACTGTATGAGAGCATCTGTTGCTTTATTTAACCTTGTATCACACAAAAACCAACATGGCATATTTTCCATCTCGTGTTAGTAGCCTTACCATTGGCGTATCATATGGCAACTTTCCTTCCTCTTCCATTTCCATACTGTTAGGAAGCAGACGTGTCCTCTATGCTGGCAATCAAGCTTCCGTAAATCGTCACTGCGGCGCCACCATCATTGTTTTTCCCCCTTAGTAACGTCATCTCTCAAGAGCAGATGTCTGGTGCCCACTTGGAATTCCAATCCTACAATCTACATTTGATCTTCGGAATGCACTTTGCCTTTTTACTTTCTTTACTACGCTCTTAGTAAGTAATGAAAGTACTATATTCCACCCAAAAATTCGAAGCCGCGTTTTCAGTAAAAGTATATGCTCAGAGGTCCCTTGTACTTGAATCCATAAGCGTAACTCAAAAGCGAAAATTCGGTTAAAATTGGTATTTAAGTTCACCATCTTCCACGCATGCGACATAAAGAGTTCAAGCATATACTCCCATTCCAAACTAACCCTTAAGAGGAACATTTTTACAAAAATTAGATTCTCAACAATGGCCCTAACAACTTTGGTTAAAATGTCCTCTACTTAAGTTATTTCATGAGAAATACAATGTATATTCCGAATTTTCTTCGAATAGACTCTAAATCCTCTTCATTCTAGGTGATTTTTGAATAACTGTTAAACCGTAAAGATAAAACAAAATCTTACTACAAATAAATGCATATCTCGTTAAAATACACCATTTATGACAAATAGAGTTTTTGCCGTTTTCCGGATATTCCTTGCTGGTATGAATTATCAGATAACTTTACTTTTCTTAAACGGAAATACGTTATTTGCTTTTTTTTTTTTTTTTTTTTTTTTTTAATCTCTTGCCCGTGCAAAGAGAGCGGAATTTCGAAACCACTAGATAGCGATCAGCTCTTAAAAGATTTGAATGTCGCTTAAAGCTTACTGCTTTCCCGTATCCCGTTATACCTACAAGAAAATTAGCAATAAGATAATATCTGTAAATGTTTATCTCGAAAATAGATGAACTAAAACAAGTCACTAAAAATACAAAGCTTTAATGTCATGAAA
Source organism: Mantis religiosa (assembly GCA_030765055.1). NCBI lineage: Eukaryota > Metazoa > Arthropoda > Insecta > Mantodea > Mantidae > Mantis > Mantis religiosa. Next base: position 201,974,628 of record CM060948.1, on the reverse strand, counting down.
AAAAATAGCAATAGATTTACCAGGACAATAACTCCATCTGTAGCGTAAGTTAGTTTTGTAACATGTAGGAAGTGAGTGTAGTGAAGTACAATAAAGCTGAATCATATGTTACATTCACCTTTAAAACAAGTAAGAACCAGAGTAAACTTGTATCATAACTTAATTTTAGTTTTAAATAACTTAACATGTGTTGACCTTTAAAACATGGAGTGATTCATGATGGACTGTAAGGAAAGAATCGCATGAATTGTGTAGGTCTTAAGATGCACATATCGTTCACGAAAAATAGCAGGAATAGACAATATAAACACTGAAATAATTATATACCACCAAGGAATGTTCAGGGACGCTTGTGAAGAAAAAAAAAACAACCCCCAAAGAATGGAAAATAGGGAAAATAGTAGCCTTATTTTAAAAAGAAGACAGAAATGAGCTCCATAATTATGGAGCTATAAGCTTGTTCTATGCACCCTGTAAGATCTATGCCAATAATCCTGGAGGAGCAACCAGGATTTAGCAAAGTAATCGACATACTTTGTTGTCGACAACAACGAAGTATTCGATAAGGTATCGAGAACAAAACTATGGAACATATTGCAGAAGAAACGAGTACCAGTATATTTAATACAAATAACAAAACATGCCACAAGGAACACAAATATAAAAAAAAAAACAGCGAAAGCCCATTCTAATCATAGGAGCACGATAACTTGTCCCATATCAACCATGTGGACGAAATAAGATTATTGGAAAACCGGAATTCTGGTGGAATTAGATAATTTTAAAGTCCATTTTAATTGCAGACAATCAGATTCTGCTGGTAAAAACCGAAAATGAGCTACAACACAGTTGTACAAGATTTTAACGTGAAAATATCAACAGAACAAACAAACTCGATGGCATTTAGAGATGTATACCCAGTCCTTTCAAAGACAGTACTAGGACACAAAATGCTGGAACAAGAATCACTATTCAATTTTAATACATTAATGTAGTGTGTGTGTGTGTGTGTGTATATATATATATATATATATATATATATATATAAAAATAAGGCAATACCAGATTCAATAACTAAGTTGTACAAGTCTATGGCAATACCTGCCCTTACATGTGGATACAAATCAACATCTACAAAATTCAAACGGCAGAAAGCCGAAATCCCGAGGTCAATTGCATGAATATACAAAACTGGAAAACAAGACCATTATATAAAAGGTAAAAGAACATCGGGTGAATCAAAGAAGCGATGGTACGAGCAATTTGGAGTCAGAAGGGGTTGAAGTATAAACTATGAAGTAGAAGAAGAATGGTTTGTACAAGGGTAGAGAACGTTATGAGAGTGCAACACATCAGATTTGTTCTAATGTAAATCAAGGAACTATAGTCATATGCAAAGGAAATGCCGAAGGTAAATCAACTAGAGCCATCTATACGGTTCAACCGCAAACGCTATTCTGACCGAACAAAGAAATTCTATCTGTGTATTTTTCAAAGATCGGCTTTCAATGACCGCGCACACACTAAACACGCATATATGAATTAACCACTGTTTAAAATAAACCAAATTTCTTATAGAAACTGTCAATAAATTAACAAGAACTATTGTCAGGTATACAACTGCATCGTTTCGCTACTCCTTTGCAGAAACAACTGTGTTGGTAGTATCACATGAACTGTGAACTCGCCACGCCTCGGTAGCGTAGATGTTAAGCTCAAGAGGTTGAACAAGTTCCGAGTTCGAATCTCGACCAGGGCCAGTTACGTGGATAAGGTTTTTCCTGGGTTTTCCCTTGTCCTTAAAGGCGAATGTCGGGTAGCTCTAAGCTCTATGGAGCCTGGGCTCACTTGAGCAACATTTAACCAATTTCACTGGAGACGTGAATCATTTCACCAATTTCATTCATCGTCCTTCACGTTGGAGGACGTAAATTTAAAAAAAAAAAATTTAAAAATCTAAACTGGAGACGTGAATTTGTTTCTGAAATACAAACGACTGAATCATAATGCCTATTTTTACTTAGCGGTAAATATCTACCTTCATAGTAGCCTCCTACATTATCCTAAAATGTTGTTCGGATTCGGTTTCATTTTCACATTGTATTTCCCAATGCATTACATTCATTTTTTATCCCTCCTTCTCTTCGACAGCCAGTCTCACAAAAGAAAGCATTCCTCGCGTTGGAGATGAATCCAATACAGATAACAATAGTATATCAGGTAAATGATTATTTTTAAAATTCTTGATAGTAGACCCTTTCACAATGTGTTCTGTCTGCAAACAGTTTCAATGGTGTTTAAAAGCCATATCATTTGAACTTTTGTGGCTGATTTTTCTTTGAAATTTAACATAACCCACACAAGATTCAGCAAATCTAGCTGAAATCATATGCAGCAGAATTTTTCGTTTCCTCTAAACCTGTGCTTGCTTTCCAGGGTGAGAAATAACAATCCACCCATAAATCCTGTTATATTTCCTTGTGATTTCCAGAAAAGTTACCATTGGAACACCACCGTCCATGCAAGTCGATAAGGGCATATGTTTCTAGTGTTATTTAATTTATGGCTTAATATATAACTGCAGGATACACAAATTCTCGATTTGGAACAGAGCTTGCCCTAATACTTCAAAAAATCCAATGGAAGGAACATTTTCCACAACCATAAGCGTAAAATAAGTTTCTGAATGCATCGACTCATCTGTACAAGAAAACAGAACATCCTATGGTGAACATTTCATTCATATAATGACGTTCTACTTTCCACAAGCATGAATTTCTCACAATCACCGCCGCACTTTTCTGTAATTTTGCAGAGTAATTATTTTGTTCCAAGATTATCACAGTTTTTCTCGTTCGAGTTTTCAATGTCACTAAAGAAGAACACCATACAGTACTATATAAATTACGAAATGTTGCTTTCACATCCTCACCGTTTAAGTAAATTTCCACTGTACGCATCTTAAAAGACCCCAGTTCAACAAAAGATGAATTTTATCAACGAATTTCTCTTTCGGGTTACGGATACGTATCTATATGTTATACCAATTACTAAATAATAGCGCATTACATGTAGGCAATTACAGATGTTAAATACGCGTTGAGCTTTTCTCACTCGCATTACTGACAACAATTTGCCTATTGCAGTCTCAAGGTGCCTGAATATGGAAAATGTTCATAAATATGCAATTATTAAGATTTTATGGGCGAATTTTAGAGAAACGTTATTTATATCCTTATTTAATTTCTGAAATATTCCAAATAAATTCCCTCGAGAATCCTAGCTTATGTTAGTTACGGGGACACATTCAAATGTTAGTCATCTAATACAGACCTATCACGTGCTGTAAATTATTAAATATCAATCGATCTGAATTCTGTATTGAGAAACATCCTTTAACATCACTGGGCAATTATTTCACTCTCATTTACAATAAGGTAAGCGAACATATGTGTATAGAAAAGTACAATACACTCAAATGCAAAATGGCGTCAGAAAGATATGACTAAGCTACGAAAGAAAATCAAATAAAAGATTATGAACTGGAAAAGCAGACTCGACACAGAACATAGCAAGTATTTTAACAGACTGCGCACCTAATAAGAAAATTAAACGTAGACATCGTTACAAAATACAAGCGACAATATGTTGCAGTGACCAATGTTTTCAGGCTAACTTACCATCACACAAAGGAACGTGTTCAACGCTGAAACCTTACGTTTAACTATACCACGCGTACTATCTTTCAAGAGAGTAAATGTACACTTTCCGCGTGTCAGTATCATTCAGGATGAAAACTAAATCGACCATGTTCGTACACGTAGAATGGCATGGTCGCCATTTTAACCTGTCATTTTAACATCCAGAATTTCTATGAATATAGACGAGAGATTAACTCAATAACACAAAGCAAGTAACAATTCTCTAGCAGCCGAGCTATGAACTACTCGGCTTTGGATACTATGCCAGAAAGCGGAAAACACTTGAAATTATGATTTTAACAGAGCCAATATCTATGATGCATATAAGCAGGGATCCCAGATTATGAAATGAAAAAAGCGGGACCTTTGACATTATATTAGCTGAACTTTATTGTATTGAACATGATCCATGATATCAGATTTCCCTCCATGGCTAACGCTAGAGACACTATGGCAAAAACTATATTCCACTTTAGATCCATATCCAGAACTATCAATACTAGTATCCTTCAAAAATGGAAATTGCTCTTTAATAGAATCACTAATATACACTTCCCCTTATGCATCTTAATTTACTTCACAGTTACAGTAGAAACAAATTATCAGTATTCACGTGTTCAGCTTGGAAGCAGGCACATAAAATGAGATACAAACCAATCCGCGTCGCCTGTAGAAACTACAACGCAACTTCTGCAGACTGTAAACATACGCTTTGGTACCAACATAACAATAAAATAGCGAAATATTTCCATTTTGATATTTACCTGATTGTGTGAAAAAACATATTTATCTATGCCAAGGAATGAAAGTGCAATAAAATTAGAGATATTTCGTGTATTTAAGATGCAAAAATATTCAGTACTAATAAACCTCTAAAAACCAGGACATTTGGCGTTCCGGGTACAACTTTTCGATACAACTTTTGAAACAAAAAAGGCTAAAATCCGGGACTGTCGGTAAAACCGGGACGTCTGGGATCCCTATATGTAAGACACCTGTCAACTGCTCTCTTAGCTCAGTGTCACAACGCAGGCTGACACACAGCACGAGGGCTCACGGTTCGAACCCTAACGTGTGGATACACTTTTATCTCCAATTGTGTTGCTTCGTTAGACGTTACTTTGTTAGACGCTGTAACGGACAAATTTACAAGTGTGATCCTGCGACTAAGCTGACTCTACAAGGCATTGAAGAGTATCAAAGAAAATGGAATGGCGATTTTAACAGCATCAGCATCTACATTTGTACTCAAGCGTCGTCCATAGGACGGCTCTCGTAGCTCAGTGGTAAAGCACACGTTATATAAATGGGACGGAAAGTTCGCGGTTCGAGCCCCAGTCTGGAGTCAAATATTTCATCCAAAACGTTTTAGTTTGTTAGACGCAATAACCAATTTACATATGTTCTGTTACGGCTATTACTATATGACATTAGAAGATATGCAAAAACAGGAAAAACACGTGAAGCGATGGTTTTCATAGTTCCACTTAGTTGTTTAGTTGTTTAAAACTTCCGCTCAGGTATCTCTTTTCGTAGCTCAATGGTAAAACGCATGCTGTGGGAAGGGCACACAGGTTTTAGAGATTGAACTTAGCACGGAACCATGCTCTTAATTCCAACAGTTTTACTTTCTAATACGCGGTAACGAATTAAATTAAAGTTTTGCTCCTGCTGCTAAGTCATTACCATATCATTTCAAAGAGAATGTCTGTAGGTTAAATTATAATTTTAATGGACCCAACCACTATATTCTTATACAATTCATGTGATCATAACAGTAAACTTACACATAAGGTAACAAGAAACTGAAGTGCTCTGATCTAGAAAAGAGCAAACTTACACTGCAATATAATTCTGTATAATACAAAAGAGTATAGAGTATAAAACTGAAAGGCTTTATTATGTGTAACTTTTAGTTACAAAGCAATCCCTCCACTTGTTAGAACAAAAAGAAGACAAAAAGAGGACAATACCCAAGAGTAATGGTACTTAGAATGCCAGTTAAGAAACTGTTTTTAATTACGAAGCCCCGTCATATAAGTATTGAGAAAGGAATTAAATTGTGAGGTTTTAGGGTGAAATCAGAGTTATAGAAAACGTATTTCTTCTAAAATAAAAAATTGTCGAAAAAAGACCGCCCGCACTATCATTACATCACTTATTCTTTCATGCATTTTTGCAACCAGTGCAGAACACAGGTTTGGGTTCTGCTGATGGTATTCCCGTAACTCCATCGTAAACAACCAGATTCGCTCGCATACGTCCTATTCTTTTACCAGGCTGTCTTTCCTGTTCTTGCATATCCTCTAATGTCATATAGTAATAAATTAGCGGTGAGAAAACATTTGCAAATTCGTTGTTATTGCTTCTAACAAACTAATAACTTTTTGATAAAAATGTTGACCGCAGACTGGGGTTCGAGCCTCGAACTCTCCGTCTCATTTATATAAGGTGCAGTTTACTCCTGAGCTGTGAGAGCCGTCATTTGGACGACGTTTGTATACAAATGTAGATCTTGGTTCTATTAAAGACGTAATTCCACTTGTTTTCCATATTCTTTTATATTCTTCAATGCCATGTAGAGAGACAGCTTAGTCGCAAGAGCACACTTGTAAATTTGTTCGTTACAGCGTCTGGCAAAGTAACAATGTACCCACATGTTAGGTTTCGAACCATTAACTCCCGTGCTGCGTATCACAGCCTGCGTTTTGGTACGAGAGCAGTTGAGAGGACGTGCTTGTTCCATTTGTCCCGCCTTTGTCATATCGGCGGCGGTTCTCCTTTGGAACATACCGAAGGTGTTAACTCGTTATCTTTTAGTTTTTAATCATTACATCACGCACACATTCACACTCTCGTTAATACTTCCAGACTCTGTGGAAGATGGAGAATTATCTTTGACGGAGAAAAATCCCCACCCCCACCGCACGGTAGGTGGGTGCTCTACCGACTGATCTATGGGGCCAGCCGGTATATCGTCATATTGGCTTAATATAGCCTTAGAAAACTTCCAAGTTAATAGCAGGTAAAATGGCGACCACGACACTACATTACGAACATGGTCGACTTTGTTTCATACACTCTAGTAACGGAACGCCTGAATGATACTGACCTGCGGAAAGTGTACATTTACTTTCTTCAAACATGGTGCGAGTGTGTTTACTCTGCTCGAGTTGTCATGGTCAGCACTGCAGAGGGAATAGCAAGTCAAAGGAAGCCGATATGAATGCGACCCAGCACTTGAAAGTATATCAGTGAAAGAACTTGAAGGAACCTCAGTTTCTTAAAAAAAGGTCGGCAATTTTCATGGTGCTTTAGTTTAACGCACATTTTGTTCTTCCAGAGTAATAATTTATATTTATAATTACTTGATGAATAATAAGTAAAGACTTTTCACACTTCCCAGTTGTATACCTATGTATATTTTCAATCAAAATAGCTCCTTTTTAGGTGGCGATTTATAACACATTTATGTCGTAACAGAAATTCGCATTCGTAACAGAAATACCAACTGTTCATTGTAAAATACAGAGATCACTGGCCAAAGTTTTTTAGTGCTCCATTATTTTTCTTCATGATACACGTTTATGGTTGTAGAATTAGTATAATAATGTTCATATAAATTTTCTTAAAATATCAAAAGTAAATCTCCTAGAATTTTCGTTTAAACTGCGAGAAGGTGTGCATGATGTGAAGAGGGTATAGTATGAACATTTTATGTGCAATTCATGTACTTTGTTATCCTCCAATGGGCAGTTTGCCTTCAAGAGATTCTGGATTACACACAATTTTGCATATACAGAATTTGTATATAGAACTGCAGCGGAGCTGGACCCACCCTCGTATTTTAAACGGTACAATAAACGATGTCACACCATCGTTATTCCTCTACCTCTCGGTCAGGGCGAATTGTCTGGATAAGGTTTTTCTGAGGTTTTCCCTTATCCTGAAAGACGAATGTCGGGTAACTCTAAACTCTAATGGACACTGGGCTCATTTAAGCATCATTTCACCCATTACATTCATCGTCCGATATGACTTAACGTTGGAGGACGTAAATTAAAAAAAAAATCCTCTACCTGCTTTTCATTTACGGAAACTACTTGAAATATCCTGTTTTATGGATTCATTTAATTTGCGAACTTGTCTAGCAAGTGCACCGTGTGATTTTCAGATCTTTTACATACATATCTACATCTTCATACATACATCTACATAGATACATTCTTCCACATCCTCTACCCTTGCCACTTAGTGACTGATCTATAACATATGAGAAGAGCGAAATAATTATTCCCTGAAGTAAAATTAGATCATTCTAAATCGATATACAGAGAAGTATAGTATAGCAACGCAAAGAAAATCCCTGTAAGGAATGTGCTGTGGGACAAGGACAGCGAATGTGTGTGGCAGAGAACGCTTGCTATACAAGGAGCAGACCGTTAAAAAAACATGCGCCCTATTCACTCTGTACATTAAAGCCGAGAAGATTCATTCACAAAAGTAGAAGCCGTCAGAATGTTTTTGAATGGTCTGTAACTGTACTGACATGGGGTGTCATAAACCTGTCCAGGGAGGGTATGGGGACCTTCGGCCAACCCCCTGCGCCTCGCCCCTCGGAGACTTTCTCTCCTGTGGAGGAGTATACCTTATATACAGTAGTGTGGCAGTGACAGGAGGATTTCCACTCTCTGCCAACAAAAAGCGTATGTCGACTTATAATCAATCTGGAGCTCGTTTGTGTTCAAGAACCGCAGAATATCATCAGTTTAAGCTGAAGCTGCAGGCGCCGATTTCGACAAGTGCTGCGCAACCTGCCCCGCCCCCCACTCCCTTCGAACGTTATCTGAGTTTGGAAGTTAATTCCAGCAAACTTGTGTGCACGGCGCTTCTTGTGATGAACAAACCAATATTTCTCGAAAATATTTAAGTGCAATAATGATTAACCTTTGTGTTTAACGCCCGTTCTTTCTGCCCGCGACAGCACAGTTGATTCATGAAATGGAACAGGGATATGGGAAGAAAACTTCTCAAACCTAATTTTAGAGTACCTCCGAAATTCCCTTTTTAAGACTGGAATCTAGATATATTCCCAAGAATTTAAGTCTCTTTTCGATATTTAATATACACAGCAATTTTTAAATGCTCCGCTTGATCCTAATTTAATCACAAATAATTTGCAGTATCCCAATCTCTTTAGATTCACACTTCAGTTCCTAATTAATTGAGTCAAAAGTACTTCCACTGACATTGGCAGCCTAGACAATAAATACATATTGATATTATATCAAGCAAAGGCAAATCATCTGCCATAAATAAACAACTTCATCAGTATAGCAGTTGTAATAGAAAAATTAGCTGAGAAATTACTGTAACACAATACCGATTGACTTCTGTAATGTAAGTTTGAATTCACAAATATCAAAGCTTCGTCATTTAAACCATAATACTGTAAGTTTTCCGAGAGGTTTTTATGCAATATGCCTTTAACATAAAATATTTGTTAATGACCTTTCTTAGATTCAGAACAGTTTAATACTACTCAGTTGCGTGTTTCCAACACTTGCTTTGCTGAGTGTATTGTTGCATTTTACTCAATTGTATTTAGCGAACAAAAGGGAAGAGAAGCACAGGAACACAAATTAATGTGTTTATTTACGGAGTAAGCTTAGAACCAATGTATAGAGCGCAGCATATACCAATTTAAATATGGAACTATAAACTTAAACAATAGATGGCATGTTTCCATATGGCCGCGCCGTGGCTCAGTAGTTAGACCGCTTGGCTCTAACCAAGGCGGCCCGGGTTTCGATCCCAGGCGACCGCAAAGTGAGATTTGTGATGGACAACACGGCGCTGGAGCGGGTTTACTACGGGATCTCCGGTTTCCCCCACCATCTCATTCCACCGGTGCTGCATCTTCATCTCATGTATCATCAGTGTCATCGCCTGCGGTAGCCCGCCTCGGTAGCGTGGTGGTAGCATGTCTGCCTCACGTTCAGGAGGTCCCGAGTTCGAATCTCGGTCAGGGCGAGTTACCTGGATAAGGTTTTTTCCGGGGTTTTCCCTTATCCTGATAGACGAATGTCAGGTAACTCTAAGCTCCATGGACCCCGGACTCATTTGAGCATCATTTCACCCATTCCATTCATCGTCCGATATGACAACGTTGGAGGACGTAAATTGCAAAACAAAACAAAAATCGCCTGCGGTGCCGTATGTAGTAAAAGCGGGCGTTAAACACCACACATTTCATTTCATGTTTCCATACAAGTATCATGGACATTTCGGTTAGATCGTCTAATCAAATTTCGCAAATGCGTTTTTTTTTACCTTGATGAAAAGGACGGCGCAATCAAATATTTTAAATAACTTTATGTAACTTAAATTAATTACAACATAGTAACCAAACTCTTAAATGTATGGAAACCAGCCAGGAACAAAAAATTAAAAATGCCAATACGCATTTTTAAGAAATAAAAGCTAACGTAATTTGGTCTTAGCCGAGTACCTGAGAGAGCAAATGAACTTACAAAGGAAGGGTGTGGCGCCATGGGTACAATTGGCTGTGGAGAGAGAATAACATGCCGTAGAGTCCCATTCTCGTCCACAATCTGTTGCACCACGTGACCCGGTGGCACCTGCACAGGCATTGCGATAGGCGGCGACGAGTTGGTCGACACCATCGGCACTGTCACCGGACCTGAAACATAAAAACACACTTATGTACATACGATACATCCATCTCTAGGTAGCATTAACCTTCAATTGTGGCTATAAATATCACCAGTTTAGGAAAGGGAATCTATGTTTAGCAACACGACATTTAATATAATTCCCTTTTCAACGGGGAAAATACAACTAAGCTTAGCATAATCCCTCGTGACGCAGGTATTATTTAAGCACCTTGTAGAACTGGTCGTTTTACACCTTTATCAGAGTGAGACAGAAACTTCCGTCCAGCCCGGAAATAATTATTACATATATATATATATATATATATAGTAATTCTTATATATGGTTTAACTGAGCATATTATTTTTTCTTATTATGTACCCATGTGACATGTCCGCGGATTGCACGCAAAGCTTAAGTTCTCGTAAGGGAGTTTTTATGACTTTCTTTACTAGAAACCATTGTTCACGGATCCTAAGGGTAGAAGACGTTTGTAGAAGTTTGGGGTTCAAGGTTGCACCAGAGCGTCTGTTTTGGTGAAAGTTTGGTAAACAGGGAAACAAACAGGCATCAGCAGATATTTTGGCAGCCTATCAGAAGGAAGAACGCCATCCACGCAAAGTATAGCGCCAAAATATGGCCAATGATGGTTCAGCTGAGCATAAATATCTGGGAAAGCGTATAGTAACCCCAAGTTTTTGTTCACACATAGTGACGGGAAACCTGCGCTACTCGGGATTAGTTTATCACGCCGAAAGTGGCCATAGTGTTAACACTAAGTGTAAGGAATAAGTGTAATCGGGAGAAATAATTCGAGACTCCTGTAAAAGATATTTCTTCAATATAACCTGCAAGCCAAAGACATCGATAGAAACCAAACTGTATCCAATTTTTTAATTTACGTGTGGGAATTGATAACAAACTGTTTTATATCGAAATTCTTTGACGTGTGATTGGAGCTTCCTACCCGCCCGACGACCCTGGATCTTCGACCTCTGTAGCAAATAATGCACAGATGAGTCCTTGTTACTTACGTTCCCGAAATCCCTGAGTGAGCCGACGCATTCAAACAAAACCCACCATCATAAAATTCCTCTTCCCGAAAACACCCATTCCACTCCGGAGAAAGCCGCGGAAGCAGAAGCCAGGAACCACCGTTTTGAGAGGAGACTTCGCGGACGCCGCCGAGACCAGGTGACCCGTCTCAAGAAGTATCTTTCTTCACCAGGATTTGTGTTTTACTTGTTAAGCTAGTTGCTTATGGAATACTATGCAGCAATATGCGAATACAGGTGCTGCCTAGCTCATGTTTTCCTTCTCTACCAGCGGACAGTGTCATACCACCCAGCAATTCGATTCCGAAACTTCACTGGAGAAATACCGGAATCCAAAATGTGAGCATTCTTAGAAAACGGCAAGCACGCGCGTGTGTGTGAATAGCATTACAAAATTGTTTGTATATCTGATAAACCGTAAGAGGTAGACAAAATAATGCATTTATAACCAGAGTATATCCAGAGTAAGAGAATTCAAGTACCTAGGTATTACAATAGATGACAAAAGAAAGCGCACATAGAAGGAATAGGAATTAAAGCGGTAATTGTAACATCCAAACTGGCTACAATTGTCCAACGAATCTACAAAATTCCCCTTGACGTAGCAGAAACATATCACATGAGTATGACAGGAATTACAGCAAATGGAGCGGCTGTTTGGGCAAATAGGCTACTGGTAATTAAAAGTGTTCGAATGTTCGAAAACTTAGGATGGCTCAGATAGGTTTCCTTTGGCTTTACTAATAGTCTTAGCAATTTTGCCAGTGGACTTGTTAGTGAGATATAGAGGTGCGTCATTTGGTTGAAATGCAAAACATTCAGTAAGGGTAAAAGATATAGTAGGAAGGCGTCTAACAACCAGAAGAGAAGTAAGAAATGAATTAATCAGATTAAGACAAGCAGAATGGAACACTACAGAAACAGGACGCCGGGTTTATGAACTATTTCCCAATATTAGAGAAAGACTGCGTTTGACTCAGATAAAGCCCAACAAAGGACTTATTAACTATATTACTGGGCATGGTCCCTAAGGAGTGTAATTTAAGAAAATAAACAGATATGAAGATGATAACTGCGAAATCTGCGAAGCGAGAGACACACCGGAACATGCCGTATTCGAATGTTTAAAGTATCACGAGAGGGCAGAGCTAATTAGCAGGAAAGAACATATGGTACATTCTAAGTACGAAAGATGTCGAAACTCTACAAACAACGAATCTCACAATGGGGAAGACTGGAGAACGCTGAAGCAAGAAGATTGGGGAGAATAAGAACAAATAGACTACGCCCATTGGAAGTACGACAAGTACATCCGCAAGACTGCAGGAGTTGGAGGGGCCATGTCTTCACGGTATGGACGAAAATCAGCACGCCTCGGACGAAATGGATGAACAGCGATGGACAAGGAGGAGACAACTGGGTCATGGAAGGCAGAATTGAGGAAGCATTAAGTGAAGGAACCTTCAGTGAAGAGGATTAGACCAGAGTTATAGGTACCTATGTATCATGACTGAGAGGTCTTGTGAGCTACTTTGTAGCATAGGTTAGTTTAGCTAGGTATAGGATAGCTTAGGTTTAGATAGTATCTGCTGATATTGTTTTTCATATATAAATTATATAAATACAAATGAAGGAAAATATTAAGATGAGAAGCTACGCTCTAGTTTAGATTCTAATACTAGGGTGATAGTAATGCAGATATTTCTTCTTTTTTTTTTGTTGCTTCCGGGGCGTGTTTAAAGGTGTGTGTGTGTGTGTGTGTGTGTGTGTGTGTGTGTGTGTGTGTGTGTGTGTGTGTGTGTGTGTGCAAATCATCCATTAGAAGGCATTCAAGAAAGGTATGTCATATATGTCATTTAGCACGTTGCATAAATTCAAAAATAAATAGGGGCAGGTGACTTACCTGATATATTCACACCTTTAAGGGATGTATAATGATCCTGTTATATCCGTAGCTAACAAAGCACTTCCAAAAGAGTTAATTACCTTACGCTTTGGGAAGTAAGGAACATAAATATGCAGATCACCTCCTTTGTTTGCCAATAACACTCTTGAATTACTATTGGTCCAAAGATGGCTTTGTATCTGAGAAATAATAATAATAATAATAATAATAATAATAATAATAATAATAATAATAATAATAATAATAATAATAATAATAATAATAATAATAATAATAATAAAGTTAGTTAGTTACTAACACTCCCCACATGGCAACCTTGGCCTTCGGGGTAACCTCACCACACCAAGTGATGACCGGACCCATTTCTCAGGTGGAGGCACCCAGAGGGCGGTGTCCATTACCTCCGATGATAGGGTGATAGTGAAGATGGCGGTGAGGTGAGAGGGGACCTACAGTTTTTACCGTGGACTCCGAACCACGTTGGGCATAGGGGATACTTCACGTGTGCTAGACAGAGGTGAAGGCGTGGATAGGGCCGACTTAAAATCGCCAACCCCAGAGCCGGGAATCGAACTCGGGACCCTTAGAACGGGAGCCGCGAACGAAACCACCGCGCTACCCCGGCGCCCAATAATAATAATAATAATAATAATAATAATAATAATAATAATAATAATAATAATAATAATAATAATAATAATAATAATAATAATAATAATAATAATAATAATAATAATAATAATAATAATAATAATAATAATAATAATAATAATAATAATAATAATAATAATAATAATAATAATAATAATAATAATAATAATAATAATAATAATAATAATAATAATAATAATAATAATAATAATAATAATAATAATAATAATAATAATAATCTCTTTCATACCTGAGTTTCAGTAGGACAAGCACAAGAATGTGAGATGTTATTAACACAATGTCAATCAAGTTGCAAGAAGAACTAATAGGTAACAAGGAAAATAATTCCGGGCCACAATTACTGAGAATCTTATTTTGGCGAAGGAAGTTTATGACATTGTACAAAGGTAACTGACTTTCACTTGTATTTTATTAATTCATAAAGTAGGAATTCGTGGTTGATTTACAAGTTTGTATTTCCCTACAATTGTTGAATCATAATAGTTAAGACATAAAACCTTGCTTTTGGCAAACAACATTGGTACTCTCAAACATTATGTTGCACTTTTTAGTTGAAAAAATGAAGGGAAAGGATCAGTAACTGTACTCAGCCCTCTTACGAGTATAATTACCTACTCTCAAACGGAAACAAAAAGATTTATCATAAGCACAAGCAGTGAGGATGAAAACCAATTTCCCATTTCATTCATTCTGCTTTATCAGATATACTCTATATATATATATTCACAAAAAAGTACTTTTCTACCTATTTCCTGCTAAACATCAAAACTGTTCAGTGCAGTCATACATCACTAACCGAGCGTATGGCTTAGACGGTAAAGTCTGTGGCTTGCATTCGGGAGGTCAAGGGTTCGATTCCCGTTCTCATGTGGATGCTTTCGTGTCGCTACGCGAACGCTGCAATGTCGTAAGTCCACGGATTCATTCCCTTCCCTTCCTCATTTCACTCCATTGTCATCTTATCCATACTCGGTCGTAGTGAGCAAGGTGTTCTCTCCGTTACATTCACATGTGGCAGTACTACCTAATTTGCTCCCAGCGGCAGCACTTCTAATGTCAAGAGAATCCACAAGTCTTTGTGTCATCGAAATGTTCACCATAAAGGTTCACTGCTTCAATCCACGATCCCCACCTACTTAGCGCTCGTTCTGGAGGCACTGGTGTTCCTTGGCAGTTGCCATTTGTAGGAGTTTACTCGCTGTGGGGCATTTAGAAACACTTTTTTTGCCGAAATTAATGTATTCACTTCTGGAAACTTAACTCATATCTTCGGCAACACGCTGCAAACTAAGCACGTCAAATCGAGTATATTGGGGTAAAGTACCTTCAGAGAAGTTGCAGCTCTAAGGATGTATGGTAAAACATCAGAATATAGCACTAACGCTTTCTCTTCTTGAGTTCCGGTAGGCCACAACACTTTTAGCCCATCATTCACAAATCTTGCAATAGTTGATGGGTTTTTTTTTGGGGGGGGGGTAATTTTACGTCCTCCAACGTTAAGTCATATCGGACGGTGAATGAAATGGGTGAAATGATGCTCAAATGTGTCCAGGGTCCATTGTGCTTAGAGTTACCCGACATTCGTTTGTAAGGATGAGGGAAAACCCCGGAAAAACCTTATCCAGGTAACTCACCCTGACCGAGATTCGAACTCGGGACCTCTTGAACGTGAGGCAGACACGTTACCAATAGTTGAAATGATTTCTATGATCCAGCTTTCTGCAGTAGATTAAGCACGGGTTAAAAGCGCTGTCACGTTCCAACTTTCCTACCACGAGATTTGCTGTCACGTCTCTTCTAAACAGTTGTTTCATCAACGCAACCGATATGAAAGAATCTACTATGTACTCTCATAAACAGCAGACTTGTGATAGTTTATGAGTAATGTTGAATGGTCTGAATTTAGGCACTTGAATCTTGTAGCATGGAATATTAGCAGCAATGTGCTACACAAATCCTTATAGAAAGGATTATTTGAAGTTGAAGAATGTTTCATCTGTACTAGCAGCACTTGCTTTGTCGGCTGATATCAACCATGTGCCATATTCACACTAGAGAGAACTGAAGTGCACTGTTCACTTACCCATTTTGATTCTGAATGAAATTAAGTACAAGAAATGAAAAGTATTTAGTACATAATTTACAGCAGTCTCATGGTATAGGTTGCGTGTTAGTTCTTGACGAATGACCTTCAGGCAGAAATCCAATGAGCTGGCCTACCATTAACCAAACAATAGGTCAGCAAATAGGTATGTCCGTTATCGACTTTTTTGTAGAATGCCATACTTTCTCAACTACTATACATACAAATTAAAGAAAGTAAAAACAAATAACTACATTTTAACTTCAGCGCGAAACGAAGAACTTTAAAGAAAATACCTCAGTCTAAACTATCCTTTCATGGATAATTATTTCTTATTTTCTTAAAAATGAAGTTCTCTTTAGTCCGAATGACCGTTGTATGGAAACTGCAATAGAGAAAATCTCAGTAAACAAAATATGAACAGTTCGTTAAAACAAAATTTATACCAAAATTGTTTGTAGCTCTTCGCTATTGCTTTGAATGTTCAAATACTTATTTCTTTTACTTTCTCTACTGCTCAACTCCGAGGCGGAATATTGATTTCGCCCAGATAATTCGAT
>CM060948.1:201910476-201952976 GCA_030765055.1 Mantis religiosa | reverse complement strand
TTACTGGTGTTTAACGGTTCTTCTTACTGCATACGGCTCTACACGTGTTGACATTGATAATACGTGAAACGAAATGATAATTAGAAAGGAAATATGAGGAGGGAGTCTCTCCGACATTTTAAATAAATTTAGGGAATAGTCGCACAGGCGCTATACAAATATGTGATAAAAGACAAATGAAATCATAACACATACATACCAGAAAAGAACACAATTCAGAATAAATTAAAGTTCTCTGATTAGTAAGTCAGATATGAGGTCGATCTCAATTAGGTTCCTCAGCAGCACTGAAAAGACGGTGTAGAGATAGCCTAAGAGCCAGGAACGTTGTAGGGGTGTGAATGAGCTGATGAACAGGGAGTAGTACAGGTTCATGATGAAGTTGGGAACTGCACACAAATCCGGGTGCGTCCATACGATGCAGAGGATCTTGTTTAAACAGAACTCTAAATCGTGAGTTTTACTGGGAGCTACGCCACCCCACATGGGCAGACGTAACTTAACGGAGGGATTAAATCAATGAGATTATGGGCTTAAAAAAAAACCGGTCATGGAGTATGATCCTGGCAGGATTTGAAACGCAGATCTCCCGTGCATGAGTCTGTATCCTAACGATCTCTGCCACCTTTGTAAGAATGAACTGAGACGCAATTTTTGTTGTTGTTGAAAATAATATGATAAGATGCAGACATAACATTAATTTTATTCAAGATTCAGAATTTGATTATTTAAGACATAGCTACTCTTGATTAAATATCCAGGTAACTCATCCTGACCAAGATTCGAACTCGGGACCTCTTGGACGTCAGGCAAACACGCTACCATCTACGCTACCGAACGCATACTTCTTCCTAAATCTACAATACAGAATGTATCACACAGACAACACTCACAAAGAGAAAGTAATTCGATGACTCACTCCACATCTATGACGTCAAGCTGTTCGCGGAACCAGGCTAAAGGCGCGTAGAACCAAGCGGAAAATCCTTACAGGAGTATTAGGCCGTGCAGGAAGGTACATTTTAACAGCATACGCCATTTTCAAACACACATTCCGGGAATTCTTAGCTTATCTCCTTTTCTGTCTGTGCAGTGAAGGCCGTTGTGTCAGGTATCACGATGAGGGTGACTACTCACCGCTAAAGTAATCTCAACGCCAGAACGTTGACACCACCACCATCGAGGTTGAACTAGGTACCTTTTATAAATATCACGTTTTGTGGCTTTCAGCAAATGAGTAGCTACACATTTGTTTCCGCTAACCAACTCAACACATATCTGTTATATTGTGATATTTATCAAGATAAAGAAGTATATACCTGACTTCTTTTTCGAAAACTGAACCAAATTAAAACTTCGTCAAGTATGTCAGTAAAGTCATTTCACATATCTACATTTAGCATATCAAATGTGTGGTATGGGGAAAATGCCAAAAGTTAGCAATTATATCAACCTAACTTATGAAATTATTAGCTCGCCTTTGTGGTGTGGGAGTAGTGACTTTGTCTTAAATCAAGTTCGTGGTTCGAATATCGGTTAGGGCAAGTTACCACATAAGGCTTTCTTCTGGCATTTTCTCTTATGAGAAATATGACTACTGGCTAACAATACGCTCTATGGACTCCGGGCACAGCCGAACATCTTTTCATCCATTTTATTAATTCATCGTCCGACATGACCCGTCCGGTCAAAGGAAGTTAAGAAATTTCATTTTTCAGCCTAGAAATGAATCTTCAGTTTGTCATGTTACTGATAATGTCGTTATAATTTAAAATGTTTCACAAAATACATTAAATGTCACCTGTAAACACAACACTCGCAAACACTTACAATATTCAATTGCAAAAGAAATAAAATGAAAATTTTAAGGTGTTTCATTCACATGATATTCCCTAGTCATTCAACCTGGAATACCATATAGAGTCAGAATCGGACTTTTTGCACGAAGATATGTACGGTGAAGAATAACATTGTCAAAAATGGAAGTAGGGATGCTGCATGGAGCATTCTGGTTGTGATGACATTGTTAGTGATTGGAGGAGTCGAGCTAAACCCCGGACCCGCAACGAGGGTGACAATGGAAGTGATGGAGGAGATACTGAAAAGAATGGGGAAACTAGATAAAATAGATGTGATAGAGAAGAAAATAGATCGAATGGAGGGAATGGAGAAAACAATTGAAGGAAAATAGCTGAAAAGATGGCGGAGATGAACGTTTTGTTAAAAAGGAAAAATGATGAAACAGAGAAAGAAATAAGAGAATGTGACCGGAGAATAGAGGCAATAGAAAGAGCAGAGTACAGAAGAAGAAAACAAAATCTTATGGTATCTGACATGAAAGAAAATCGAGACGGCAGGACCTGGGAGCAGATAGAGGGGCTTCTTCAAGATAAATTGGGAAATGCATTAACGGGATGGGAGATCGTGGACACATACAGGATTAGATGAAAGGGAAGAGGACCAAGGCCGACTGTACTGAAATTGGCTACGACGAAGTTGAAGTGGAAAATACTACAGAAGGCGAGTCAACTGAAAGGTTCTAATATTTTTATTGAACAGGATTACACGAAAACGGAGCAGAAATTAAAGAAAGAATTGATTAGAAGAATGAAGCAGGCCCGGGCAGACGGGGAAAAAGCATTTGTTAAAGGCTTGAAGCTCTACGTAGAAGGTGAAGGCATTGCAGAAAATGAATAGGGAAAAGGAAAGGAATGTGCCGAATCCGCAAAATCAAAACATGGATAGGTCAACAACACACTGACGAACACGTGCCAGATAGGAATACTAAGACTGATCAGGTGACAAGAAGGGAAGGAAATAACGCTAAACATCGTTGGCAAAGGAGAGGCCAGAAAAACGGTGGAGAAGGAAAAGAGGCAGACGAACGGGAAGAGGACAGCGCAGCGCAGACGGAGAAGGATAGGATAGAAGAGGGAAAACATTGCTTCGAATGTATTATAGCAAGTGTACGCGTGGGGGTCAAAGTGAATCGTTAAGGTTTATGAGCTAGAGTGAGTTAAACGAAAAGTTGGAAAGATGGGAGTTGGTGGTAGTGGGGAGAGTGGAATACAGTAGTGATCAACCAAGAAGTGAAGAGAGGGTGGCAGAGACAACAAGAAACTGGTGGCTAAAAAGGACAAACTTTCTTTCTTTTCAGGAAATAAAGGAAAGAAAGAGGCAGAGCGTCAGGAGTAGTAGGAGTGTTAGATCAGAGCTACTCAATAGTATCAAACTACAGGCAATGACAAAGAATGATAGGAGTGTAACCTGGTTAATAATCAAGAAAGGTCCAGGAATAGCACATAGTCTAGGAATAGCAATAGTCTTATAACATCTAGCTTCTTTGATAACAGTACATTTAATAAACTAGAGGACGATATGGAGGAGATAAGGCACAAATTTCAGGGCATAGTGTTTTTGTTAATGGGGGATTTCAATGCTAGAATAGGCGAAGAGAAAATTAGATCAATAATGCAGGATGAGGAAATAGGTAGGGAGAAAGCACATGAATGAGTAAGTAGTAGCAAGGACAAGGTTCTCGACAAAGAGGGGTTAAAATTGCTCCATTTCTGTGAATTAAATAATTTGTTTATATGTAATGGGGCAGTTAAAGGAGATGAGGATGGGGAATTTAAATTTGCAAATAACAACGGTCGAAGTGTGGTTGACTATATCTTGTGTAGCGAGGAACTTGTTGAAAGAATTAATAATTTCAAAATAGCAAACGAAATACTGAGTAGTGGCCACTTTCTGTTAGGGATAGAAATATGATTCTTAGAAGAGGAACGCGAGAGAAAGGAGGAAGGTGAGCTTAAAGTAGTGAATGCATTCAGATGGAGGGAAGAAATGGAGAAGGAATTTCTGAACTTAACTCAGAAACATCAAAAATAATAAGAGTAAGTTTAGAGGTCGCATTGCATGAGAACAATATAGAAAGAGGCTTAGAGTCAATGAATCTAATTGTTACATGGGCAGGAATAGCAATGAAAGTAAAAGGGAAAATGACACGAATAAGTAATAGATGGTTTGATGAGGATTGCGGTAACGCGAGAAGGGAAGAGTTTAAAAACTTGGCTTGTTGGGGAAGACGGAGGGTAGAGAAAGGAGGATTGGGGGGGGGGGGTCAGGTGGGATAGGAGCAACCGCTCTAACAGTTTTGAGACGGTTGGGAGAAGACTTATGGATCGGTAGCTAGAAGGAAAGACCGGATCCTTGCCGGGCTTCAGGATGCACACCACTCTCGCCTCTTTCCAGCAAGCCGGAAAATGGCGGAGGTGGAGGCACGCATTGAAAATCCGCGTCAAATGGATAACGGCCCTCTTGGGAAGGTGCTGGAGCATAAGAGCGCTAACGCTACCATGTCCAGGGGATTTATTGGGTTTCAATTTTCGGATTTCAGCAGTCACCGCTCTTGGGATGACTATTGGGAGATGGATCGCCTCATAGAGGTCTTCCACAGCAGCCTCCACGAGGTCAGTGAAGTCTTCGTACTGGGGGTTCTCCCTCGGCTCGAATTGACTTTCCAAATGATCCGCGAAAGCTGTGGCTTTATCTTGGGGCTCGAAAGCGAGTCTCCCGCGAGTGCCATGCAACGGATGCTGGTATAGGGTTTTGACCCTCCTGAGAGACTTGATGATCCGCCAGGGGTGCTTTACCTGAAGGTCCACGTTTCTGAAAGTGTTCTCCCAGGCCACCTTACGGTGGGTACGGAGCATCCGCCTTGCCAGGGATTTGAACCGCTGGTAAACTGCTCCTATCTTGGGATTGCGGAAACGCTGCCATAGCTTCCGGACAGCTGCCTTGGCTTTTAGCAGCTGCCGGATCTCGTTTAGAATGGTCAGAGGATTATGTGTATTGGTTCAGTTTGAGGATGGCTGCATGCCAGTTGACCTCAAGTTCCCAGTCTGAGTTTAACAGAGCTGGCATGGTGACGTCGGAATCGACAGTGACAGGGTCATGGTCGGAGTCCAGTTCATTCACCGCTGAGAGGTCTAGGTGAAATGGAAAGTTCTTTGTGATCAAGATGTCGATGACATCCGGCCTGCCGCGGGCCGGATGGAAAGTTGGGCCCCTCGGTCCATGCGCGGCGAGATTTGGGTCACCGCTTAAGAGGCGGTAGAGCCCTCATCCTCTCTGGTTGCTCGTACGGCTGTGCCAGAGCTCGTGTTTCGCGTTGAGGTCTCCTGCAATGCAAACCACTGGGTGTAGGTCGACTAGGGTGGTGTAATCAGCTTCGAAGAAATGATTTCCAAATGGGTCCTATGCCGCTATCAGCAGGGTGTCCTGTCCGCCGACTGACCGATGGACGGCGCAGGCCTCCACGTGCTGTAGGGCAGGGAGAGGAACAGGAGTGTGTGTGATGATGTTTTTCACGTGTATAGCTGTACTGCCACCCCGCCGACCGTTTCGATTGGAGCGGTGGGTGACGAAACTTAGAAGCGAAAAGTCGATACCAGCATTCAGGTGCGTCTTGCAGATCACGAGGTTGTCAATCCCGTAGGACTGTACAAACTCTAACACTCCAGGTCGCTGATCCTGTACACCGTTTGCGTTCCAAAACGCAGCGCGTAATGGTCTCCTGACAAGTCGGGGGGCCATTACTCATCGGTGAACGGAAAAAGTTCCTCGAGTGTTTGGAGGAGAATGGTGTGTTTCTCGAGGAAGTCTAGCCTCGGGTCCTCAATTTTCTCCTTGCAGTCCCTATGGATGGGGAGAACTCTCAAAATGAGGTCGCCGAACCACAGGGAAAGCTCCCTGAATTCATCGACGGCAACCAGAAGATCCGTGGTTCAAATCCTGGCTATGGCATTGAATTTTTCAGTCTGGCTCTACGTTTCCACAATTTAGCCTACACACGGCCAGTGTGAAAGAACAATTAATTTCCACTAATTAAGCTAATAGTGGTAAACAATAAAGCCCGGGCCTTAAAGTACTTACATGTTGTAAGTCGCCATTAAGGTAGTTGTTTCATGTGTTTATGAGAACTCCTAAGTGGTTTACCGGGAAAAAATACGAGTCAGTTGGAGAATTTAATGTCATATCGGCACGTTGGCCATAATAGCTCGATGGTTAGAGCGGCTGGACGGCCACCAGAAGATCCGTGGTTCAAATCTTGGCCATGGCATTGAATTTTTTCAGTCTGGCTCTACGTTTCCACAATTTAGCCTACACACGGCCAGTGTGAAAGAACAATTAATTTCCAACATTATAGGTGTTTACAAAATACAATAATCGCCAAGTGTTTCACTGGCTATAGCTCATAGCAGATATGTTATTATGGTCGGTATTGTGCTTGACTCAGTCAACCAAGTTTGAAACACTTCACAAATTGAAGTGAAACATAAGAATTAAGCATGAAACAGAAATTATTACACTAAAGACATGCATATGCTACTAAAAAGTTGAAAGCCAACATGGTTTACAACACCAGATATGATAAAGATAATAAGGCTCACAAAGTTCAAAATCACTACCAATTGAAGATAAAGATAGCTCGTAGTTTCTCTTTGATAAGCAAGGGCCTCTCCTACCTGCCGATAGAACGAGCTCGTCGCAACTTAAATGGTAAGCTAATCACTGTAGATCCTTAATTATTATCGAATTGTAATTCTTGTGTCTTTGACTCACAAGAGAATCAATAGTAACAATAAATAAATTAGTAATTAAAATACAGATAATAAGGACTAAAAGAAAGAAAAAAAATAAAGTGACGTCGCTTCCAACCTAGCCTTTATATCACCAATTAACCCTCTAGATCAGTTCCACCTATTCTATCTCGCTCTTTGGGAACCTTGCTAGTATTATACGCGTGAAAAGACATTTATTACAGCGTTTCGCAGCTTCTTGGTTCTCATTCAAAACGTAAGTATTAAAGCTTGGTGTACATAGTATCGAATAGAAGTGCAGAGCTTTTGTGCTAAAAGGGTCAATGTTTTCACATTAGACCTTAAACTGCGGGTTGCATAAATAAGAATAAAGAGGGGCAGCTGAGTCGCCTGGTATATATAGTGCACTAACATGCATACTCTTCATTCATACTTCCAGACTCTAGAAAGAGTGAAGAATAATTCTGGCTGGAGAAAAAGTCCCAACCTACAGCCGCGAAACGCATCGAGGACCTCTGGATTTGAAAGTTAGCACCCTATACACCAGGCCACAGAGGCAGTCTACTTATCTACTTCTTGTTAATTGACAGTATTCTGGTAATTGACAGCGTCATTAGCAAAAAACGCTTTTAATCGAGATAAATCTTTATTAAACATTTACATATTTCGTTATACGACGGCTGTTCAATAAAGAATTATCATAATCTTTATACGGTCATCATTTTTCGCACTAAAATTCAGTATTATTATATTCTGTTAGCTTAATGTGAAACAAACATGCCGTAGTAGTTTCATTGTTGGTACTCCTGGCTCCCGCCTATGAGAATCAGGTAAGTTCAGACATATTCAGTATCGCCCACCGCTGCAATGGAGGTAACACGCGAGTAACAATATGCGGCTTTGAAATTCTGCTTTCGTCTCAACAAATCTTCAGTTGAGGCCTATACAATGTTACAGGAGGCCTATGGGGAGTCTGTTCTTCCCTACAGCACAGCTCGCAGGTGGTTTAAAATGTTTAAATAGGGGAGACAATCAATTTCAAAGGAAGGTGGACCCGGTGCTCCAGTTACTGCTCTTACGGAAGAAAACATCAACACTGCTGCTGCCAGAGCCACCCACACGTTGGTGACAGAAACATTACACATGAGACGTGTTCGTGCGCGATGGCTTTCAAGACTGTTAATTCCCTAACAAAAAGGACATTCGCATGCAAGTCTGCATACAGTTAAAGTTGATGTTAGAGGAAGATCCGAAGTTTCTTTCAAACGTAATCACTGCTGATGAAACTTGGCTATATCATTTTGATCCTGAGAGAAAACAGCAAAGCTCAGTGGGGAAATGTACTTCATCACCAACCCCTAAAAAAAAAAGCAAAAATGGGTGCTTCTACTGGGAAAGCTATGTTCATCTCATTCTTTGATATTCATGGAATGGTTTATCAGCATGTTTTACCTGCATACACATCAGTAACTGGACAATACTACAGGGATGTCCTGAAAACATTCCAAGTCCATATCAGGCGAAAAAGATCACATTTCCGTGAAGCAGGCTGGATGCTGCACCACGATAACGTGCGGCCGCATATTGCCAATGCTGTTGCCGTATATCTTGCAAAAATCAACGTGAAGTACATCCCTCACCCTCCCTGTAGTCCGGATTTAGCTCATGTGACTTTTTTCTATTCCCTAACTTTAAGAAACGCCTTTGTGGAAGGCATTACCCATCAGAAGCAGTGGTAAAGGCTGCGGAGGCGATTTTGAAGGATCTCTCAAAAATTGTTTCCAGCATGTCTTTGAAGACTGGCAGAAACGCTGGGACACGTGCATCGCATTCAGGGTAGACAATTTTGAGAAGGACCATCAAAATTATGAGGATGGGTAAAGGTATGTTGTCAAAAGAAATTGTGATCATTCTTTATTGAACAGCCCTGGTAGATGACAGGAATACAGTAGGCAAATTAAATACCTAGTTAGACGTTTAAAACACGCGTTACTATGCAAAGCTTTCACTTCTGACCATAATTCCTCACATGGAAGCAATCATAAGGGTCTTCCAGCCTCAAACATCTAGGGTGGTCCTTCTCACTAAATTCACCAAGTTAAAGCGCTGTTGCTGTTTTTCTTGTGTCCTCTGAACTCCAGTACTATTTGATTCACCACCTGCAGCTGCCACAGAATATAGGAAAAGGTGTTAGGATAGATCGACTCACAATTGCAATAAACGAAGCTCTAACGTACAGTCTTTGGTTATGAATTATTACTAACTACCAGAATATCCTAAGTGCTTCTTTAATTTGCAAGTAGATATCCCTCGCAAATTCATACACACTGATGCAATTTAACCCTTTTAAGATTGTAATGATGGTCCTATAACAAGGTATCGGAATGTTTTGCTAATCTTTCCTTGGACATTATGCTAATAATACGCATTTAGTCCTTGTAGGTAATGTAAGTGCTATACGGTAACATCATGGGTAATATATCGCTTTTCAGTTATGTTATAAAGCGTTGTAACATTATGTATTATTATAGGATATATTAATTCTTTAAAATCTATTCGAAAAGGTGAATGACTGTTTCGTACAGTGAATTCGGCTTGATTTCTTTTCTTCTAGACGTTATTTTAAATAACGGCAACCCTGGGTATTCTCAGCTGTAATCACCCCTCCAATCAGGTAAGTGTATTCTAAGATGTTTATGACACTGTGGTTAGGGGTAAGGACAGTTTTCCAGTACAAAGCTAACCACCTGGGGATCATTTAAGCGCGGTCATTATATTACAATATTGTTCCCATAAGTGCTTACTACCACTCGGAAACATCGTGCAATACTTGTGCCTTCCTGCCACGCCCATTGTTGGTCTGACGTAGTGAGAATATACTATTTATATCTTCCATCAGTTCGTGGCACTGTTCGACAGCCTACTCCCGTATGTTAAATATTTCTGCGATTTATTTCTCCCTTCTCCTCCGGGAATTTTAATTCGGGAAATGTATGGACTTTTCATTTCGTTGCCCCGCGCCATGACTCGATATTCTTCTGATTGTTTCTATTTTCATTATTCTTGATCGTTCATTGACATATCAGTAGTGGCGGCGGCGGCGGCAGCGGCAGCGGCGGCGGTGGCGGCGGCAGCGGCGGCGGTGGCGGCGTTAGCAGCAGCAGTAGTAGTAGAAGAAGAAGAAGAAGTAGAAGTGGAATTGAGAGCACCTCAACTGCAGGGACATTAGTGCCACAGTTAAAACGTACGGCAACGGCCAGTTAAAACGGTTAGTAAAATTTTAGGTCAGGGATAAAACTGCGGAAATGGTAGGAGTTTAAAAGAGTAAAAGAACCGCGTAAGAGTAGCACATAAACGTAGCACCTACAAGGTTACTGGTCATTCCAGGATCCGGTGGTAAAACCGCAGTAGTAAAACTGCCACAACCAGGTTCCGTAAAAAGCTAAAAGCGAATCGGGAAGGGCGTGTATGATAAAAATTGGAACACCTTGCGGACCGCCATAGAGGTATCAGCAAGAATCTCGGCCAGACATAGCGGTAGTTGCAGAGTATTTCTGAATTACACGAGTGAAACACAGTGTTAAAACATGGCGGACCGATAAATCTTCCCCACATAGCGGACAAAGTGGAGCAGGTGTCCTCCTTAAAACGTGTCCGTGGGTAAAAAGCACAGCGGCCAATACGCAAACGCGCCAAGATTACCTCCTCCCGACGAGAAGTACGAGAGGATGTTTTCCAGGTGACGGAGATCGCCTTCGCCTCTCTGAGCTTGTTACCGGTGAGAGTCGACCACTGTTCGCACCAACGCGAAAGCACCACTCTCTGAAAAATGAGCCTGTAGTCTTCGGAAAGGACATAAGGGCGGATTCTGGGCGCTGTGGTCACCGTCTTTGTCGCCATATCTGCCTGTTCGTTTCCCGGGAAGCCTGCGTGTCCAAGAACCCAGGCACACACTACATCCACGCTAGTAGCGTGCAGAGCATGGAGGGCATCCTGAATTCGCTGTACGATTGGATGTTGCCTGGACAGCTCGCGCAGATTATGCAGCGCACTGAGGAAATCGTTCAGAATCAGAGGTTCTAAAGCTGCGAATACGCACGTGCAAATTAGCCCGATTAATGGAGTATAGCTCAGCGTTAAAAACGGAAGTCTAACTACGCAGGCCGAAGGTATTGGTAGTGTTTCCACAAACATAGGTACATCCGAAGCCACGGAGGCCCTTGGAACCATCGGTGTAGTTTAAGGTGAGGTCGCCGTAGCCCGATAAAAATTCTAAGAATGCTGTGTCGATCCTGGACGCAGACTTGGTAGATTTCCGGTACGTCAGCATACCGAGATCTACAGAGGAGATTGCTGACAGCCAGGTTTTTTTTTTTTTTTTTTAATTTTACGTCCTCCAACGTTAAGTCATAACGGACGGTGAATGAGATGGGTGAAGTGGTGCTTAAATGTGTCCAGGGTCCATAGAGCTTAGAGTTACCTGACATTCGTCTATCACGATAAGGGAAAACCCCGGAAAAACCTTATGCAGGTAACTCACCCTGACCGAGATTCGAACTCGGGACCTCTTGAACGTGAGGCAGACATGCTACCATCTACGCTACCGAGGCGGGCTACAACCAGGGTGGATACTGCCTCTCCCCCTTGTCATTAAGCAAGGTAGTCGGAGATCGTGGAGCCGTAGAAGTTCCCGGAAAAGAAACCCCGCTGGCTTGGGGCAAAATTAAGTGCGTCGGTAGTGGCGATTCAGCACGGTATCGAAAAAGCAAGTAAGAGTTAGGTGCGTAGGTAAGCTTTGAAGCCCACAGCCATAATTGCCTAACAGGACTTCATGTCTAGCCTAAAGAGGGCGTTCTGACACTTCGGCATGAAGGCTCACGACCGGGCTAGTTGGGAAAGCCCCGATTGCCAAACGAATGCCCTGATTATGGCCGGTGTCCAACCTGCGCAGCACTGATGGGTGGGCGGAAGAATAAACAATGGACCCATAATTCAATTTGGAGCGTATGAGGCTGGGATACAGCCGCAGCAACATGACCCGATCCGCCTCCCATGTACCGCTCAGCACCAGCAAGATGCTGAGCAACCGTTCGCATCGCGCCTTTAGCTGCGTAATATGGGACGATCAGCTAAGTTTCCTGCCAAATGTTAAACCCAAAAAGTCTGTACGTCTGCTAAGGGAAGAAGGGCTGGGCCGAAGCGGAGACAAGGTGGTAAGTGTCTGTGATGGCGCCAGAAATTGACGCAGAGTGACTTCTTTGTAGAGAAACGGAAGCCGGTTTGGGAGCTCCAGTTCAAGAGGTTGTCCAGACATTGTTGCAGACGGCGTTCCAAAAATTGCGCACGCCGAGAGGGGCCGTATATGGCGAAGTAATCTACAAAAATGCAGGACGATACCCCAGGACGGACACATTGCGAGGTCGAAGTTGATGACGATGATGACGATGGCAAACAGTGTAACGCTTAGAACAGATGCCTGAGGAACGCCGTTCTGAACAGAAAGGTCCGAAAGGACCGAACCTACCCTTAGACGGAAGACGCGGTCCTTCAGAAACTCCTGGATGAAGAGTGGTAGGCGACCACGTATGTTCCAGGTATATAGGGACCGTAGAATGCCCGAACGCCAACAGGTGTCATAGGCATTTTCCAGTTCCAAGAAATACCCCGACGGTTTGGTTGTTCTGCATAAAGCCATTGCCGATTTGCGTCGATAGTTACAGAAGGTGGTCAAGGGTTGATCGCCGTCTGCGAAAACAGCACTAAGTGTTGATCAGGAGGGCGTGTGTTTCCAACCACCATAGCAACCATCCATTGATCATGGATTTCATCACCTTGCAAACGCAACTGCTGAAGGAAATAGGACAGTAGCTGGAAGGTGACGGTCCTTTCCAGGCTTTAATATGGGTATGACGGTGGCCTCCCGCCAAATGCCAGGTAAGGTAGAGTCCATCCAAACGCGATTGTAAACCTCGAGTAGGAAGGTCTGTTCCTCTAGAGAGAGCTGCTCCAACATACGGATATGCACACCATCTGGAACGGGTGCTGATAGCCGCGAAGATGCAAGGACATGGTCCAGCTCTGCAATGGTGAATAACCTACTGTAGGGCCTGAGATTCCGCCTGAGCCTTTACAGGAAGGAAGTCGGGTAGATAGTTTGCGGAGCTAGACACATTAGCAAATGTAGTGATGAGGGCGTTATACACTTCCAAGGTATCAACAATCACTTCTGCAGAAGTTTTAAGACCTGCGATAGGGGAGTGTGTCAGTTTTCCGGCCACCGGCCTTAATCTAGCCCAGACGACCGAGGAAGATGTGTGCTGGTTAAAGGACAAAACGAACTTCTTCCATGAGGTCATTTTGCTATCCTCAATAATCTGCCGGGAATGGGCACACGTTTTCTTATAGCTAATCAGGTTGTCCAGTGTGGGATGGTGCTGGAAGGCCCGGACGGCACGCTTGCATGATCGGACAGCTTTGCGGCATTCCCCGTTCACCAAGGAACGGGAAAGCGACGATGTTGGTATGTAGACCGGGGAATAGGCTGCTCAGCAGCAGCCAGAATAGTCTCTCGAAGGTGGTCTACCAGAATGTTTACGGCGTCTTGGTCAGTGTAACTGAAAACAGCCAACTCAGAGAAAAGTTTACAGTTAGACCGATCGAAGCGCCACCTAGGAGCATATGCGGAGTGGTTAGCGGAGAGTAGCAGGCTAAAAAGACAAATAAAGTTATCGCTGGAGTGTGAATCCGATAAGACATGGGGTTGGGTACAGAGGTACGCACCGATGCACACTCTTAACCGCACAGGATGAAAGACAGAAGAACATGACGTTCAAAAGTACGGAAGAACGTGCGTATGGGAAACTGTTTATCGTCCTTCCCGATTAATCTGAAAGCTACAGTTACACCTTGATCTGAAAGACAGTTCACAATGTCATCATTTGTGAGCCCATCCAAACTCGAAGTGGTGACCACTCCACTCAATGTTTTATGTTTTTCCACTGTGATAGTGCAGGAAGCCAAGAGACTAGCTTTAAGCAGTTTGCCTGCCTGGGCGTCTTTGGCGTTATCAAGCAGTAGACTGTTATCCCTGCATCGTGTAGCGTTCTTCACTGGGCCACAGATCATATCCAGTTCGCTTTGGATATAAAAGGGATTCACATGGGACATGGTCTTGCTTTCACAAGTAAAGCGCATTACATAAAAACGTGGGATTGAAGGTGAGCGCAGAGGAGCCATGATGATAGTTCCTCCTTCCGGAACCGCCGG
The DNA here is from genome assembly GCA_030765055.1 of Mantis religiosa. NCBI lineage: Eukaryota > Metazoa > Arthropoda > Insecta > Mantodea > Mantidae > Mantis > Mantis religiosa. The sequence goes on along the minus strand of CM060948.1, from coordinate 201,939,105 downwards.
TGTTAGCCTGACATCCGGGGTGAACAAAGCAAAGACACCGAAATCTTCCGCTCTGTGCCGGCCTGAGGTGCCCACCGCAGGGCCGATCTCAAAGAGTACGTCAGAGAAGTGAGCCTCCGACTATCACTACTAAACGGTATGCGATACTTTCACCATAGGCAGGCCCGACTTTATGTCCCTACCACTGGAATAAGCGCCAGTGGCTCGCCTCGTGGTCTCAACAGAGCCAACGTGGATTCAGGGCCCTTGTGGTTGTTTACGTCGGGCTCCAAGCAGCGGTAGCACGTCGGGTGCTCTCGTGTACCTCGACGACACACAGCCATCGAAGTATCCGAGACGACCCGGCCCTCTAGGGCTACGTGAGTGTACATGGCTATGGAGCGGTTCCACCTCTAGTATCGCATAAAAGGGGTAGTGAGGAGAGCCCACTCAACCTTCACGCTTGAGACCTCCGGAGAGCACACAAGGTGGAAGCTGTGCTGAAAACCGTGGGACAGGAACCACGGAGATGGGAAACATCAATAACGTTGGAAAACAACGCTAGAAGAGGTAGAAGAATAGAAATAAAGAGAACCTGTGGCACAGACTAGTGGGTATGAATAAGTGACGATGGCCATGAATGGCTCGGGAGCCGCCGATGCGCCAAACACGTACCTACAAATGTAGGCCCCTAGGGGCCACCCCCTATATAGCACACATACTTTGTGTGCTATATGCATGAAACAATCGGTAATTGTTAACTTGTCTTCGGGTTTATTTGCCTTACCTTGGTTTGATTTTGACCCAATTACGCCTAGGAGAATGTTAGGAACAAATATCCAAACGTGCTAGAGCCATGCGTAACCATTAGATTACTAATTTTCTAAGGTTCATTCGGATTACGTGCACCTGCAGCTCGTGTGGTATCAGTTTTATCTTAAAGTACCTCTTTATCTATTAAGGAATCGCTTTGGATTGACCCCTGCTCATCCTCAACAATTGGAGTTCCATCTCTGGCATTGTATCGTAGGTAAGAATGGTGTATGGTTTGTCTGTGTTTTCAAACTGCATTTCCTAAGTTTATGACAAGCCGTAATTGCTAATATTTCCTGTTAATTAGGTATTACATTCTCATTGTAATTGTTCACGTTTTCTTTTTAACTGTTCCATTGTGCCTTTAACTGCATTGGTCATAACGGCGGCCGTTCTCCTTTAGAATGAATCGAAGGTGAGAACTCGTAGTCATTGGGTTTTAATCATTAGATCACGCACACATTCCTTCAGACTCTGGGAAAGATGAATCATCTTGGTCGGAGAAAATTCCCCGCCCCCACCGGGAATGGAACCACGGACTTCTAGCACGACAGGCAGGTGCTCTACCGACTGAGCTACGGGGCCAGCCGTTATGCACGTTTTCAAATAAACGACGAACACGAAACGTGCCACAACCTCTTTTAATTTGATGGATTTCTCTTGAGATCGATAATTTTTTTCTCTGATTTCTTTTAATTGTTGATTTTTTTTTTTAATTTGCTTTAGTTGTTTGCTACTTTGGTATCTAACCTGTGCACGCATTTCGGTTCTGAAGGTATTTAACCCTTCAGTTAGTACTGCCATTTCCTTAACTATCAGCAATATTCTCACAATTGGATTTTAACTTCTAAATTTATTATTTAAACGTATATTTAATTTTACTCATTGTTTCTCTTTTAATGTAATTTGCCCAGATCTCACTTCTTCTACTTCGACATTTATATCAGCTGCTAACTGGCTCTGTCTGTATTTATTTCAGTAGCAAGCTGTTGTTGTCTAAAGGTTTGCGCACCATCTGGTCCTGCCTTTCAGTAATACCCTTAGCTAATTTATCACCTAACTTAAATTGAGTGTTTATAGACGCTCCCTAACTGTTTTAGTACTCATCGTCCGATTCTATATTGGGCGTGAAAGACCGCTTAATTTTGCCCAGAGGCTCTATAATTTACAGCTATATTTCCCTACTTTAGAGACATTTCTTATTGATCACTGGCCATTTTGCTTTGCTTTTCAGTGATCTTCCTAGCTAATTTATCCTGCTTTTCATTAGTATTCTTAGTTATTTTTTCTATAGTTATCCCCAGTTTCATCTGTCTCAACAAAGTAATTATGTTCAGATGTCCCTGGCTAACATTACCCTGTTCAGCTATATTCTGAATATGTGTATTATCTAGGAGATCTCTTTCTTGTATTTCTTTATCCACTTTTTATTTAATCTAGACCACTCTATCGCTTCTCAGATGCATGCAATTTTATTTACTTTAATTAGTTTTCCATAAAATCCAAATCCTGACGTTTTAAAACTTTTATCCTGGTGCTTAAGTTATGAAGTTACAGATGTCACGGATATGTTATTACTCCTCTTCTTTCTTTTGTTGTCCCTGGGTTCAGTTGTAGAACCCTCGATCTCGTGTTCATCTTTGGCTTTAGATGGTCTTGACGTTCTTGAATTTCTAAAACGTTCTAGTAGGTTCGTTCCTCCCGCTCTTTAAGTTTTATCGTCGTCATCGCCATCGTCATTATCATTATTATTATTACTGTTGTTATTACTATTATTACTATTATTACTATTATTATATTTGTCTAAATCCTATTCGTGAGCTACATAAATTGTGTGTCAAGAGCCAAGAGCGAGCACATTATCAGCGGGGTATTCCTGGTAATTCGCCCGCGCAGGTATCCACTAAAGGGATTATCCGTGCGATTTTCGCAAACTTTTCTGTCACTGTTATGATAACGTGGAGGTTGGTCTCTGCTTGTGCTTTTGACGCTGGGATGTGCACTCAAATTATGGGTGACAGTGCCCAATACTGCATCACTTAGATCCGCCGCTTGTGGGTCCATCAAGAATTGTCTCTTTCGTAATTGAAGGTTACGGGTACTGTTCATTCGTATGTTTTCACTCGCACCATTCCCATTTTAATGATTTTTTTTATTGGACGCTCTTCAACTGCTTTGGTTCTCAGCATACCATTCATAACTAACGTTTAGTTTTGTTAACATGTCTCATTTTCAGGGCTGTGATTATTTTATGTGCCATAAATCTACGACACGGGAACATGGCTTTACTTCCGTTCCGAAGGAAGCCGTGCTATGGATTGATGTGGCCGACAATTGTCCATCGCATCGCTGGGTTTGAACTTGCCACCTTCGGAGGCTGGCATGTTACCCCTAACCGTTATGAATCATATATGAACCAGTTTGTGTATGTCTGTGTGTATTCTTCTTTGTTTTCTTTTCTTTTCTTCATTGATGGACTCGATCTAGAATATGAAACACGTGGTATTACGGTATTAGGTATTAAGTATTAGGGTTATTTGTGTTAATGTTACTTGAATAACACTACCCAACAAAGGAGAACGTTTTTCGTAGCTCCGCGACAGAAGTAGATGATTCTTAAGGAGAAACATGCGCCAATTTTGAAAATCACCGCAGAAATCTCCAATCAGGTCAGGTTCAAAAGATATGACGACATATAGGTTCTCACCTACGAGGTTTCAGATAAGATAGTATGTTACATTTATTTTGTGATATAATGATATACATATAGATATGATATACACCTATCATGGCGAATTAAAATTAATTCAAAATGTTGGTTACATGCATGAATTAACATCTGGACTATATATTTAAGCGACAAACCTGTAGCTGTGCTTAAAAGTGCTTGGTAGCATGTAGTTGCCTCATGTACCACTGTCTGCTTTCCTCCACAAGAAACCAACAATAATTCCCCATCATTAGTGGATCCTTACGAACTTGGTACCTGTTTTCCGTGACCGAAATTCACTGATGAAACCGATCCCCTTATCTCTAACATAGGAAAAAGTCTAAATTGTGAATGGAAGCAATGAATTTTCAAAGGCATTCTTCAACCCATGTCTGCAGCATTTCAACAAATTCCAGACGAAAGTTTTATAGTTCTTTTACCCCCTTTATGTTTTCAAAGAAACCGCGCTCAACCCCTGGAAATGATTGCCAAGCTGCTAATTCCAACCTTTGCTACGATTTTCAAACATTTCGTCCTCACAAGTTTTAGTATTTGAGGTCCAACAAAAATTCTTTCTTTCAATTTTGCGTAAGTTAACTGTGGAAACTTGCCTTGCAAATATGCACATCTACTACCGTCCTTGTTCAGTGCCTTAACAGAATTCTTCATCAGCCCAAGTTTTATATCTAAGGAGCTAAGGAGAAGAATCTTATCAGGCCGAACCAGTGGTGTTTGTTTTACATTTTACTCTGCTGAGACATACTCCTGCCGCTTGCCCCACTGTTGTGCCACAATGTTTTTGCGTATCACGGCTGCCCCACAACATAAAAAACAACAATCCCCCTTGTATTCCAAACAGCAAAGCATTTACTTCAAGGTCACCACATGTTTTCCAACAATGCACCTGTTATTTTAAAAGACGTGCAATTTTGGCCATACTTTCGTGACGTTTCGTAACCTTTTAAGACCTACAGATTGGACAATTGGAGCAGTATCATTACGAAGTAATACCGCCTTTAAGCTGAACTTCGATGAATCTATATACTCATCTGGATTCTACTCAATTCCTAGCTCACTCATTAAACCATTTATGTCTATAAAACATATCCTCTTTCGTTGAAAAGTATTTTCCAAATTCTGATGTCTATTTACAACATCTGCAATGTTTGTACCAGGTGCAACTAATTTCCATTGTTGCATTCTGGAACCCCAGAAGTTCAGACTCATCTTTTGACAAATTTAAATCACTTGCCAAATCATTTAAGTCTACTTGCTCTATAAAATGTCTTTCACTTTAACAATTAACCGGTATAATGCTAGGATGTTTTAAAGTAGGGGCCTGACTAAACTGCACAGCATGTTTTCATCTTTACATTTTGCCATTACCTGCGTAAGTAATCGTGTAGGACAACCTAGCACACGAGCAATAGCAGCAGGTAAGCGAACTCGTTTTCGATTAGGTATGTCTAAAATATACAATAATTGTAACGTGCTGTGCCATTTTAAGAATCATTTTCAAAATCTGCGTGTGGAAATGGACTAAAAACATGTATTATGATAGAGGAAGAAAATTTCACGTTGGGTAGTGTAACTCAAGGTATGGTTTTAATTGTAGTGTCATTTATCATGAAATCTAAACCTCTCTCTTTCCTTATAGAAAAATCCATGCATAATTCAACAATAGCGAGATGATTTGTTGCTTCAAATTATTAAATTAACAACCAACTTTATTGTATTCCTTAAAGAATTTTGCCAAGTTTTGTCAATTCCTTCCTAAAATAACATCTTAGCTTTACTTATTTCTCCACCCTCAGATGCATCTGTATTACATATTTGTTACCTAGAAATAAATTCTCTTTTACTTATTATTTTTCCATAAACAAAATCTTTAAAAAAAAAAAAAAAAAAAAAAAAAAAAAAAAAAAAAAACTGCCGACGTTTACTATACGTACGCGCGTTTCTTGTTGGAAAATTGTTATGCTACAAGCTCGACGCAACAAAATTTAATAATAATTCTGAATTATTATACCTAGGTAGGTCTCAACGAAATGCATGTGCTTCTATTCTATGCAGCTACACTCACGAAAGACTATTTAACTGCTCATTCGGTGCTTATTTCCCCCTGATGTTTTACTTTTCACTAACGGTACTTTCCCTTTACTTTTACTATTTGCAAAATTCAACAAACGGTTTTTGACTATACTCGGCATTTTGAATAGTCTACGCTGGTTCGTATAAAGGTAAACGAGTCTGCCGAAAGCACACGTTTTTGCTCACAAAACCGCGCCGTGGCTGAGTGATTAGTCCGTCGACTCTCACCAAGGCGGCCAGGGTTCGATCCCAGAAGACCGCAAAGTGAGATTTGTGATGGACAACACGACGCTGGGGCAGGTTTTCTCCTGGATCTCCGGTTTCCCCTACCATCACATTCCACCGGTACTCCATCTTCACATTATTAATCATCAGGGTCACCTCCTGTGACGCCGTATGTAGTAAAGCGGGCGTCAAACACTACATCTTCCTTTTTTCTCACACTTTATACCATTATGCATGGTTTAGGACTGTCAACCTGTTTGAAAATAGAACGAAAACTGTTGGTAATGTATGGTAACACAACGATAAATAAGATGAACTGTAGTACTTTGTAACATGCAATTTTGAGGTATGGCAAAGTGAAGCATTTCAGAATGATTTCTTTTCAGGAGCGTTTAAGTTTTATTTTGCAAGCAAGCTCATGACTATTTGCTTCACTGGTACATCCCACGATCATCAGTGATAAATATGTACTGCAAAAATAATATTTTGATTTGAAATGCCTTGATTTTTAACTCATTTTATATTTTGGACATTTCATTAATATCATTATATTAAAACAAAATCTCTTGCGGTATTACCCGCTTTTACATTACAAATACTTTCCATTAGCATTCATTCACTTATTTTTACTATATGCTTGTTTATGTTAAATATTCCTTCACTTACTGGTATATTTCATAATCCTTACTGTACGAATGTGCAATATTTCGTACCGAGATGCTGGTAAGTATACCTTTTAAGACTGACTGAAAGTACAAATTATCCCGTTTTGACATCCAACTAAACCACTGCATTAATATTTGAAATAGTTTTTTATTTTATTCTTTCCCTTAAATTAACGTTCAATGCGAAACATTGCAAAGATAGTTAAATACAGAACTCGAAGATAGGTGAACAGAGAACATAAAACCCGTTTTGCAGATATATGTACAGACGCAAGCAAATGTATTCCAATGCGTGCAAGACAGACCTACGCGAGGGAGGCAGGTTTCTTATCAGTTAGTTGTGTCAGGACGGTTTAGTTTCCGTATACCTGACCAGCTAATTCGGCGCACGGTATTTAAGCTGTTTTTGGGCGCCGTTAGAGCTCCAAAGTAATCAGGGCACCAATTTTGAATCTAACCTGATGAAGGAGGCACTGGAAAGACTTGGGGTGAACAGGAACCGCAGAACATCCCTATATCCGTAGTCGGACGGCATGGTGGAGCGGTACACCAAGACCACAGGACACCTGAGGAAGGTCGTGGCCAGCCATGAGCGAAACTGGGACGTCAAGGTGCCACTGTTCTTACTGGCCTACCGCTCGTCAACGCACGACACCACTGGGATGACGCCAGCCAGCTTAATTTTCGGCCGACAGTTACGCCTCCCTTGTGACCTGGCCTATGGGAGCCCCCCGGAAGCAAAACAGCCAGCAACCGAGTGTGTGGAGAACCTGGTGGACCATCTCCACGACATGCATGAGATGGCTCGTCAGAACATCCAGAAGGCGAGCGACCGCATGAAGACCCGATACGACAGGCAAGCTAACAGCCAAGAGTTCCAGCAAGGTGACCTGGTCTGGTTGTACCGCCCTACCCGGACCAAGGGACGCTGCCTGAAACTTCAACAACCATGACAAGGACTGTACCGGCTGGTGAACAGGATGAGCGACGTGGTCTACCGCTTCCAGAAGGTGCCCCTAGGAAAGATGTTGGTGGTACACCTGGATCGCCTGGCCCGTTACGATGGTGCTGTTCGGGACAACCAGCCTTGAGGAGGGAGCAGTGTCGCCGACCGCATTTGTTGCGAAGAGGCGCGGCCGAGATTCATAACCACACAGATTGTGTAGCGCGGAGATAAGGGACACATAAAGATAGCGCGGAGATAAAAGGCTTGCCGAAGCAGATAAAGTTAAATAACTAGAAGATTCTAGTGCCTTCTTGCTCTTTCCAGAAACATGAATGGTCGTATATAAAAGAAGCCTTGGCTAGTTTATCAGTCAGTCGTAAAGAGAGTCGAAATGGAACTTGATAATAGTGCAGCTGTATTTTGAAAGTGAATTCTTTGTTTGTGGGTGGGGCAGACGAACTGTAAGACTTTAATTGTGTATGTGGCGTAATTCTGTTACTGCAAGGGTTGACTAACGTATTTCTTGCAAACTGGACTTTAATTCTACGAACCCACAAATTCACAAATATTATATATATATATAAATGTGCGAGAAACAGATAATTTCATTTTCAATAGATCGATGTAAATAAACATAGAAAACAATTATTATTATTATTATTATTATTATTATTATTATTATTATTATTATTATTATTATTATTATTATTATTATTATTATTATTATTATTATTATTAATATTATTATTATTATTATTATTATTATTATTATTATTATTATTATTATTATTATTATTATTATTATTATTATTATTATTATTATTATTATTATTATTATATCATCATTATTATTTTCTGGATAGACTACCTAAAGGCAGGATTATACGTTATTACATTCATCGTCTACCGCATCATGTGGTCGCTGGAGGGAACGTTGTCAGGGTTGATTAGCAGGTAAACATGACCTTTTGTCTCGCCCGGCTAATCTAACCCATCATAGACAGTTGTTCCTCTTGCCTCTCCAAGCCCCCTCGGTCATCGGAATACTTTTGTACACCTATATACATACATGTGAACTCGAAGCCATAATCAAGGTAGCATATCAGTCACTCTTAGTATTACAACTTCCTTTTTAGCATCATATCCTTATTTTCCTCATATGTGCGTGATGCCGTTTAATTCTGATTCCTCAAAATATGCATAAAGAATATATTAGGCTTAAAAGTGAAGTGTATAATTGCAAAGGTTTGTTATTCGTAGTCAATAATTATGAATATCCTCATTTAAGTGTGGAAATGTATTTATGATTCCTAAACTACATACGACCAACCCATGCTTCATATTATGTGTATGTGCGCGAGTCTTGGAAACATTTCATTTATTTTGGTGTTTCCGTTAATAATGCCTAGTTTCTGCGTCAGAAATCACACAAAAATGATCGATTCATGTCTTATGTTAAAGCACTCCGTGACACTATAAAATCTACCCTACGTATAAAAAATCCCGTTATGCGTCCTGATTCCACTTTACTGTTGTGAACACCTTGGTCTTGATGTCAGTGTAATTTTAAAATGTGCTTTCTTGGTCCCCCCCCCCCCCCCCCACTCGTTACAGCGATTTTTATTCTTCGTTATTTCTCATATTTATTTGTTGCTCTCCAGACCCAAAACTTGGAGTACCTATTGAGTTTTCATACCATTCTTTCTTTAACCTCGAAATTCTTTTCTAGGTCGAAAGCGCTTATATCAAAATATGTTTTTTTTTTTTCGGAATATATACTAGACGACGACTGTGACAACCATATATATAGTATATCGTATGATTTCATCGTTTTAAGAAGTACCATCCAAAATAATTTAAAAAAAATCCCTTAATCCACAAATTCATATTTTTTCCAATAATAGGTCATTTTCACAAGCTTTTCATTCAACATTCTCTTGACATGTATATTCATTTGTGCAGTATGAAGAATACAGAACAATTTTAAATTAAAAAGTTACCGTTCTCGTTATAGCTTTGTGCACCAACTGCAGAGGGTTACTAACTTATTAGCTTTCCATGTCATTAGTTCCGGGTAACTTTCCCTCCCTCTGCAGCTTTAATTTTTTTCAATGCACTTTTAAACAAATGTCACACGCTGAATTTATTTTCGTTAAACTTCCGGATATCAACATTTTAACAGTTAACTCACATTTGTATGTCTATCAGAAAGAAAATCTTTTACAGCCTGTTTTACAAGCCTAAACATTATGTTCTCACAAGAAGCATTTTTCAAATCTCTTTTTACCAATTCTCTATGAACAAATTCAACATGAATAATTATCGGGATATTAAACCCACGACGATAATATACTAAATATTTGACTAAAAATCACGTGTAAGTTTACCACTGCCTTTTAATGATTCAAGTTCTTGGTATACATATTGACCAGGTGAAATCCTACAGTCCTTTGAGAGATTTGTCTCAATTTGGAAAATTATGAAAACTGGTTCTTCTGTGTTTTTTACTCTTCTCATTAGTCATATTACATTGTTTGCGGAGTACTGAAGCTAATCAGTAACACCGCCAAAAACATCGCGACAAAAGCACTTATCTTTTTTATTATTATTTGCTTATCATTTTATTATTGTTTTACTCTCTTGTACTTGAAATACCAGAGGAATAATTACACGGGACTGCGATGTTTCGGCGCTTTATATGAAACTAAATCAATTACAGTGGCTTTTTAACGCCTCTTTACGAAAATATAATCTATTTACTTCTAACACCCACATTGTTATGCAATTCCTAAGGCTTCCTATTTTTAAATTTCCAATACATTTTAAAGTGATTCAACAAGAGCCATACTTCTTGAGTTGTTTAGAAGCATACCAGAACATCAGAAAGCGAAATTTGTGAGTGTGACGTTACCAAATTATTTCAAATCAGCCTAATAATGGCGATTTCATCAAGAAGATCATGTGCAAATGACCCTAATGTGTTTTACTACATCCGCAGCTCTCTGAATCTCAAAAACGGGAGAGAGAAACAAACAACGCATACCCATCTTATTTCTGCAAAAGTTAGCAGACCAAACCACATAGTTTTTGAATACGTGTATTATAGGTTTGAGGAAAAGGACAAAAGGCAAGCGGAAATCTTTACCATTCAGCATTCCAATGGCATGGAGAAAACAAGAAAACCACGTATAATCTATCTCGGGCTAGTTTAATCCTGCTGTAAACATCTGGGTTTGAAGAGAGACAGAGACAGAGATATTGGGACAGAAAACGTCCTCCAACGTTAAGTCATATCGGACGATGAATGAAATGGGTGAAATGATGCTCAAGTGAGTCCGGAGTCCATAGAACTTAGAGTTACCCAACATTCGTCTTTCAGGATAAGGAAAAACCCCGGAAAAACCTTATCCAGGTAACTCACCCTGACCGAGATTCGAACTCGGGACCTCTTGAACGTGAGGCAGACATGGTTAAGCTGTTGAGTGGTTTAGCGAAGTTAATGGGGTTTTCTTTTATTTGCATGCGTACGATAAACCCCTCCTTTAAGTACAGTACTGTAAGTAATTTTCTGATCACTGCTCCGCGCCAGCTAATTTCGGAGAGAGGAAAGTATGCAAATGTTTTGATTCTTACAAACGTAATAGCCTCACATTTCATCTTCCTGCTTCACATAGATGTGTTCTGTATACTATATACAGATTAGACAGAAGACAGATGAAATTATACACACTATTAACTTATTATGTTAAATTATGCTACATTTTATTTAACAATCACTGACGGACAATGCTATAATATACTACTTTCGCATTTCTATACCAGAGAATTAAAAATCTCCTTTATTATCGTCGAAATACACTTCAATTCTCACGTAACAACATTACATCGCACAATCTTCCAAGGTCGATGACAATAACAAACCGTGACAGCTGATTACATTAGATCTCGTTACAACAGCACAGCTCACTCTGTTTCACAACTAACTACCTCACAACTAGCCATGGCTTCTTTTTATACACCTAATCGATCATTCTGGATAGTTCTCGACTTTACTCTAAAATGTCACCAGATAAAACACGAATGTTCTAGAATGTAACTATATAGGTGTCGGCAAGTCTTCCATCTCTGTGATAAACTATCCATCTCTTGTTTATCGGCGCTATCTGTTTATGCAAGCTCGTCATCTCCTGGATTGTTCTCGACTTTACTCTAAAATGTCACCAGATAAAACACGAATGTTCTAGAATGTAACTATATAGGTGTCGGCAAGTCTTCCACCTCTGTGATAAACTATCCATCTCTTGTTTATCGGCGCTATCTGTTTATGCAAGCTCGTCATCTCCTGGATTGTTCTCGACTTTACTCTAAAATGTCACCAGATAAAACACGAATGTTCTAGAATGTAACTATATAGGTGTCGGCAAGTCTTCCACCTCTGTGATAAACTATCCATCTCTTGTTTATCGGCGCTATCTGTTTATGCAAGCTCGTCATCTCCTGGATTGTTCTCGACTTTACTCTAAAATGCCACCTGATAAAACACGAATGTGTTAATTATTGGCGTGCATAAGAAGAATAGTATGAAAAGAATTTGTTTATCCAAACTTAAAACCAGCCATAAGATACTTAACACATGATCCTAAGAGTAATAGGTTCTAGCTTGAACCGCCCACTACTTTAGAATCTTCAACAATATTATCACCATCAAGTGACACTTCAGATAAAAATTATTACTTCATACTCACAAAGAGACAACCAGAGCAGTTTACACAAGAGCTGAATGACTTGGTAAAAGATCTGGGTCTCTCAAAAGAAGCAGCACAAGCTTAGGGGTCTCGATTAAAGATAAAACATATGCTTACCCCGGGCCCAACATTCTACTGATTTCGGTCAAGAGAATCGTAATTTCTGAGTGGTTCACTACAGAACGTTCTCTTATTTACTGTAAGAATGTTAAAGACTACATACAACGCAAATGAATGTAGGTTACTTATACAAACTAACAAAAGGAACCTCCAGACCATTTATAGGAAATAATCATGGCTCAGTGCCAGTAGGATATTCCTTGCATTTAAAAGAAAACTATGAACATATGGAAATGCTGCTGAGGACATTCGAGACACCAATGGGTTGTATGTACAGACCTGAAAGTAATATGAATGCTGCTGGGATAACAGTCGGCTTTACGAAGCTTTTTTGTTTTCTGTGCCTTGGGGATAGACGTGCCCGTGAATCGCATTGCACTAGAAGAAAATGACCTACCAAAATAATAAATCCTGGGGAGGAAAACATGATAAGAGAATCTCTGGCGAAACGATAGAAAATCGCCCTATCATCCCTTCATTTTAAACTGGGAATTATGAAACAGTCTATCAAAGCATTGCTTAAAGATGGTGACTGTTTTAAGTATATACGTTCCAAATTTTCTGTTCTGTCTGAGGCTAAATTTAAAGAAGGGATATTTAGGGGACCCAAATTTCAGAACCATGCTATAAAATATGTTGGTAGCTCTGAAAAATTTAAGATGCAATATGAGCCTTAATATCCATGTTCTTAATTGCCAGCTTCACTTATTTTGGGACAATCTTAGTGATTTTTGGCAAGAACTTGAAAAAGCTCTTTTCATAATACCTAAAAGAAAAAGAATCAGGTTACCAAGGCAGGTTGGGATGAAAGATGATGCCTGACGACAATTGGTCTCAAAAAATGGAGTTACAGCACAGAAGAAAATCTCGAGGGCAAAATTCAATATAAAGAGAAAGCGGTACTGAAAAAGTGCAGTGTCTCCATAAGATTTGGAATATGTTCAACTTGAATTGTGATTAGGTCTATGAAGAAATGAGTGCTGTTCATTTTGTTTACGTACGTATGAGCAAATGAGAGCTATTTGAATATTTTTACTGCCTACATTTTAAAACACTATACAAGTTATTAGTATAGCTATAAGTGCCTTTATTAATATTCAAAAATGCCTTAATACTGCGCAAAAATTGAACATCTGTATGGTATTATTACAGTTTACTCTTATGTGATGGCCAAAATCTGACTTCATGTTCAACAGAGGCCAGCAATTGTTTAGGATTAAAAGTCTTGAACATGAATTTAATTTCGCAGCCCTGTGTATACGTGGTTCGTGTGGCAGTGACTGCTTAGTCGCCCCAAAGCTCCTTACAACTCATGCCGTGACGCAAATTTTATTTAACTTATGCACCGATAACACTGCAACGGAAATCGTTTAACATTACGTATTAACAATACGGTTTAACGCTCTTTCGTACCCCATACACCACAGGTGGTGGACACTACTGATATGAAAATAAAATGATTATAGAGAAAGGAAATTTGGGAAGGTAACATAACAGTTCAAGGTGCCTTCCCCGATATTTGCCAGTAAGATAACTGAGGAAAACCTCGAAAAATAAAGATTAGCCAAGAAGGACGGTTCTAACTGGATTAGAATTGTGAATCTGCTGTACACCAGTCCGTGCTTTTAACGACCTCGAACACCCTTATCGGCACAGTGCGGCGGGTGTATAAATAATTTTTCCGTTGTATTTTCTCGGCCTTCATTTGAATTGGACAAGCAATGGTGGGGATTCCACAATGTACACACAAACGTGCAACTGTATGTCAGCCCCTTAGCAGCAGAGGATAAAATGGGAAAGCTCCCTACGGAGGTGCCGCAACCCGGGCTAGAGGTGGGGTACCTGACTAAGCTGGAGACTCCTCTCTAGGTTTCCACAACGTCCCCGACCATTTGACCTTCGTCAACTCTTCGGACTGAAATAAAATAGATATAACCCGGCATATGCTTAGTAACCACGGAAAACCTTGTAAAAGCCTTTTGTTAGATTTCTCGGACACCAAGGTTTGAGTGGTAACGCTTGGGACTCGCATTCTGAAGGTTCCAGGTTCGAGCAGAATTCCTGAATCAGAAATAACCTGAGCTGAGGAATAGGATATCTACGATTTCCAGTTAAAGGCATCTAGGTTAATCAGCTTCCCTTTCCCCTACAAATCCCACTGGGGGCCCAAAAGCCAGAGACCGACCCACCGGTAGACTAATTTGACCGAGAGCATCGTTTTCCCAAATTATGCAATGGCAAGATTTCCGCCAACAGTTGCAATACCTAGACAAATAAGCAAGTTGAAATGTTGGGACAGGATATTCTGGGCATTTCCAAAACTCGCCTCACCCCAAAACATCAATGGCCCAGGAATCGAGCCCACGTCACCCTTCCGAATGCGACTCACACGCTATCGCATGAGTCACCTCATATGTGACAAACTGAAGTCAGTAATCAACACATATAAACTATGTCCGCCTCAAATGGAAAGCTAAGCGGATATGATGCTGACGGCGACGACGCTCATGATGATGATGACGATGTAGGCTTAATCTCAAGAGAAAGCAGATTGTAGAGTGAACCGCAGCGATTGTACTTCAACACCGGATGTAGAGACCTCTTTCACACAATGCAATTTTGACACATGTAGACAGAAATTTTGCTTACCGCTGTTTTATTCTACTGCGAACAGCGAAAAATGAGAGTGGCCTTCTGAATTTTATTTATAACTGCCCAGAAGAGTGAAGGAAATCCAGAGTATGCTATCAGAAAAATCTTCCTCGAAGGAATAAAGATATATAACATGCAACTAAAAGTAAACGTATGTATAAGTTTTAGTAATACTTTTTTTATGTTTCAATGAATGAGCTTTCGATGGCACAAACCTAAAAGACTGCAAAGGCTGAAACTAAAGAAATATTTTAATTTGCACTTATTTGGTATGTTCATTTAACTATATACTTTAATAATGATTATAGCTGTATTTCATAAAAGAGGTGTAAAGTTGTTCATTTTTCAGATATTTAAAGTTAAATATTAAATCTTCTTCGTGACAAACATTTATTTGAAATGCCTAAAACACGGCTGCTATTAAAATAAGCTTTGATTGTGGCAGTAAATATTACCCAATATCACTATAATTGAACTATGGCTCTTAACACAAAAAATGTGTATGTTTATACACCAAAATAAGAATATTTAAAACTCCATTCCGCAATAACATAACAATAACATAACGGGCTGGCCCCGTAGCTCAGTCGGTACAGCACCTGCCTGCAGTGCTACAGGTCCTGGGGGAGGAGATTTTTCTCTGACCAAAATAATTCCTTATCTTCCTCTAGTCTCTAAGTATGACAGTGCGGATGTGTGCGTGATCTAATAATTAAAACCCAACGAATACGAGTTGACACCTTCGATATGTTCCACAGGAAAACGGCCGCCGTTATGACCAATGGAGTTAAAGACGGGGTATAAATGGAACAGATAAAAAATAACAAAACAACAAATATCTTGAAACGTAACTAATCTCAATGTATGACATTTTGTTCAAGCTAGTCCATATACTTATCTATGCACAAAACGATTGTGATTCAGAATATTCAAGGTTATGTTGTCTTAATTTGTTGCTCTATAAGAAAGAAAAGCAGTTTCATATGAATGTCAGCAGGGAGGTATTCCTAACAAAAAAGTGGGGGACTACTTAAAAGTTTTTCCAGATGCTGGAGACCCGATTGGAATGCTGCACTTGTAGATACGCCTTCCTGCTTTGGTTGTCCTCAGCATGCCTATAACTATTTATCCATTCTTTTATGTAATCCTCTGTGTTCCACATATGTAATTGAGGTACGTTAATAGTAATAAACATCAGAGATGAGAGATGACGTAAAGAAAGAGTTCCTCACAGGTGTTATGATTAAGTTCATCATACTGAAGCCTCTTTCACAGTCAGACATGCACACAGGGAGTGTATCAATGCAAACAAAAACTGGTTTCAGTTCTTCAGGAATACTGTCTCCGCTGTTGTCTATGAAGTCTGAAACTCTCTTTTGAATTTGGAAAGGAAAGAACAAAGCGTTCACAAATCCTCCTTAGATATTCTCCTTCTAGCCATGAGCTGGCAATGTCATAAGGCCACTTCTTGCTGTCCAGAACATCAATTTCTTTCATGACGGATTTGAAATCCTCTTCGTTGGAAATTAACCTATTTTTCAAATTGTCACTAACACTTTGGCAATATTAATTTGGGTAGATACTCTGCTTGATTCTCTTCTGGGAGGCAGCATAACGTCTTTAAAACGGCCTTCTGAATTAAGTTTTCTGCTTCCTTCAAGTAAACTCCTGGACTTTCCTTCAGTTGTTCAATGGCTCTTATTAATCTTGTGATTGCGCTATATGAAGAGGGTATAGTAGCGCTGTCTTTTTTGAGGTGTTGCCACAGGATACCGATTTCAAGAACGTCAGTCAGCCAGTACTGAATGTTGAATACCAACTCGGAACTTGATAGTGTTTTTTGCAATCCTTTAAATTCTTCCCTCGAATTTGATTTCGGGTCATATCAGTTAAAATGCGTTAAAATGAGTATTTAGTGACTGATACGACTTCCAGGCTGCTTTGCCTTCTCTAAAACTTTAAGCTATCCATCGCACTGAAAATACTTTAGAAATTTTCATAAGCTCAGCGCCTACCTCTTGTACAACAGCTGATATAGTTCATGTTGATTTTTCGGAGACTGGTAGTACAATGCATACAACTTACCAAACAAATTTGACAACGTGTGTCGCTCCAGGAGCATCTTCAATTGCATCAGAAACTCCTAATTCAATTCTGTGACACAAGTAATGCCATTTAAAAACCTTATTATACTTCCTTTTAAGTTTCTCCAGAACACCAGTATTTCTAACTAGCATTGCACTCGCCCCATCACTACATACATCAATCAAATTATCACTTAAATAACTCTAAGAAAACCCATGTCTCTGAAGCATTTCAAAAGTTCAGTTTCTCTTGTTTCTGCGTCTGATTTTTGAAGTTCCATCGCATCCAAGAAAAATGTGTGTATGTTTCCGCCACTAATTTCTGATCTGATATACACCATTAAAACTGTATAAAAAGCCACAGATGTAGATTCATCTATGAATATAGAAGTGTTAGATCGGCTGGATATTATAGATGAACAAAGTCTTTTTCTAATAGTTTCTGCAATGGAATCTATGATGTTGACACAACTGAATTTGCTGTGTAGTGTTTTTCCCAAGTCCTGTCCATTTCAATTTGCAAACTCAGAAGCTTAGGAAAATATGAATACGGTTTGTTAAACTTTGCTTCAAAATATAGAGTGCGAAACACTTTCCTCGTACTGTCGATAATATGCTTCTGCTGTTCAACCACAAGGTTTTGCAGAACATATTCTTGTCTTTTTTTTTTTTTTTCTTGTGTGCATGCTACACGAGTTTCAGAATTCTTATGGTTGTGAATTTTCTTCTTCTTTTTTTTTCTTTTTCTTCTTAGTTCCTCCTCTTGGACCAACCACTTCACTCCATTTCTTAGAAATATACACTCCCTGTAATTTGTTTACTTTTAAATCTTGCACGTTTTTACAAACTGAGCACCCAATTTGCATACCTTTGACACTAACCACTCATACTTTGTCTTGAATTCACTCCACGTACTGTTACTCCAACATACAGGATAATCGGGCGAGTTTCCAAATGACTAGAAATTATTTCACCGGTTTGAATTTGCTTGTAAGTTTTAGTAATTTTAAAAGCATTTGGAGAACATTTAGAGACAGAGTTAGAACATTTAGAGACAGGTTTAGTAAAATAATCGACTATAGTACGTTTCATAATTTAAAAATAAACTATAGCACCAATAATATTTCAACAATCGTTTATAGTACTTTATAGAAACGTGTCATATTCCAGATTGAAACAACACAGAGCTACTCTTCGAATCTGTTAACACTAGACTGACAAGTGAATTCAAGAGTTTCTGAAATCTCAAATATTGGTCGTAGAAACCTTTACACATTGCAAGAAGAGTAGGCTGAAATCGACACGAAGCACGCTTCACCCGCCTGCGATGTTTGTCAAGGCCCAATCCCAAGCATGAATTCAGAAAGCTTTCTCTCGCTGGACTGGTCACTCAGACTCAACCCTACTGCAAATAGAATGTGGCTCTGGGTTTAATACCGTATCTTGAAATTACGACGTACATTGGAAAATGTAGTAAAATTAATTTCGACTTACCTACTAATATTGTAATTTATTACTGTAAATCAGGCTGTATTTTGAATGTTTTAATTAAGAAAGGTAATGAATTTAAAAAAAAAGTATAAACAATATTATTAGTAAGGGAACTGCGCCCCTTCCGAAATATAGTGGGGGGATGGCGTACATCCGCGTTCGCCCTCCATACGGTCCTTATGTCAGTACTGGTCAAGGGCCAACTGAAAGGTTAGAAAGGTTAGTCGATACCTTTAAACTGTTATGACTCCTCCCCTGCAAAGGAATGGAATGTGGGACGGTAAAGGTCTTCCAAGAAATAACACGACACGAGTTAACAGTTACATGGCGTACATTCTTTTCCCCATGTGGCTGGCGAAGAGAAAGGAATCAGTAAACGGTAAAACAAGCTGTAAGGACGGAAAACCTAACCATTTGGAAAGAAAAATGCGCCTTATGGAAAGGGTATTTTTAACATCACAGGTATGGGACATGTTTTATTGTTGAAATTTTTTTTAAAGAAATCGTGTTTAATTTTAATTTTTTTTTTTTTTTGAATTAACAATAAAAAGTCACTGTAATTGAGAAAAAGAAAGAAAGAGAGATAGAGAGAGAGAGAGAGAGAGAGAGAGAGAGAGAGAGAGAGTGTGTGTGTGTGTGTGTGTGTGTGTGTGTGTGTGTGTGTGTGTGTGTGTGTGTGTGTGTGTGTGTGTGTGTATTTATGTGTGCGAAATTCATTTGGACGAAAAAGAAACGTATCTTACACGGTACAAAATTATTGTAGATATAATGCGTAATGTTGAATTATTAACGACACCAGTAGTTTATGCAATGATAAGCAAATAGCGACATATCTACAGGTTACTACAATGCTTTCAGGTCTTAAATATCTCTTCAGTAAGTAATATTTATAGTGTAAAAAGAATCATTCAACTTCAGCATTTGATGGTAGTAATCATTAGGATTGAAGAGATATTTGAAGAGATATCTCGCAAAATCTACGACACTGGTTATCTTTAGTTTTAAGTGTCATCAGAATATGTAATACCTTTGTTTCAGTACTATCCTGAACATGGTTAAAGAATTTAACATAACGTAAAAGTACCTATGCATTACTTTCACTCTGAAGTTCGGGTAATTGCTTAAAGAAAATCTTTACCAACTTGAGATTGTTATCAGTTTGGAAAATAATTCTGATGGCTCAAAAAAGTCATTGTTTTTTCATTTGTTTGCATAACATTTGGTAATTAATTTTAAAGTTAATTTTCGTGTTTATCCTAAAAATAAAGACTTTCGCGACAAAGGTGCATTTCTTTAAAAATTGAAAGTTAAAATCATCTACGTTTATTTTAATACATATACTTCTACTAGTCCAAAGCGATACCAACGATAAACTACTGAATTGATATGCATAAAAAAGAGGAAAGTAAAACTATAATTAGACATAATGAGCAGGGTTGCGGGGAGGAGGTACTTCGGAAACGAAGCAAATTTGTCAAAAGTGACACTGGCTCCTTTATTTTCTATTGCATATCAATCTGGGAATGCCTTAAGCATTATTCTCAGGCACAGTTTATTCACCGTTTTATTTTGTTTTCCTTTTCTTAAGTTCCATGATTACATTTGTTTAAATATGACAATGCAGTCCATATTAACCCGATACTTTTAAAAGCGTCTAAAAAGTTTGAGGTTAACCTTTTTATACAAAAGTCTTAACAAAAAATGTTGTCATGCTTAAAACACAGTTTATTTCAAGTACCTTGCTGGTGAGTTGCTGTTTTTTGAATTTACGTCCTGCAACGTTATGTCATATCGGACGGTGGATGAATTGGGTGAAATGATGCTCAAATGAATCCAGGGTCCATGGAGCTTAAAGTTACCCGACATTCGTCTTGAAGGATAAAGGAAAACCCCGGAAAAACCCTATCCAGGTAACTCACCCTGACCGAGATTCGAACTCGGGACCTCTTGAACGTGAGGCAGACACGCTACCATCTAGGCTACCGAGGTGGGCACCTTGGTGGTGACATCAGCCACTTCCGAGATAAATGTTTTTATTGACATGAATTTTCAAACTGCCCCACAGTTTCTCTAACGACTGCTTATAGTAGACTGGGAAAGTGCTGTATTCCACCTAGAAATTAGATATAGTGATTTTAACAGCGAGAGAGAGAGAGAGAGAGAGAGAGAGAGAGAGAGAGAGAGAGAGAGAGAGAGAGAGAGAGAGAGAGAGAGAGAGACTTTCTGTTTGAAATACCTAACTTCATTTCTTGTGCAATAGAGTTTTCCATCTGTTCTTACACGAAACAGTTCGTGTTGTAGCATTTTCCTAGCTACGAGTAAAAGTGCTGCAAATTTCAAGTACTTATGAAATCGTTTCATTTAAAAACTGAAGTTGTAAATAACACTGGGAAATATGTATCATCATCACTATCATCATTTGAAATAAATAATTTGCCACTATATTTTTTTTTTTTCTTCAGGTTATAGTTTACTGCGGAAGCAAAAGTCATGACGTACTGCAGCTTATTATTTAACTCACGGTTTAGTATTCGTTTGCTGCACATTAATAAATATTTCAATCTCCTACTATTGAAGAAAAGAACATTTGTACTTTGTTAACAATTTAACAGGGCTCACGACAGTGCAGAGGGCAAGTTTCATGCAAATGACCAGCTGGAAGCCTCCCGGCAGGCCAGTAAAACCCACCCACCGAGGTCCTGTAACGGCCCATTAGACGGTCCGGCGACCGAGTCGGTCCTACCGGAGGAGGAAGTGTTTACCAAGAGCATATTATCCTGCCATACAGCGCCGAGACTCCAGCCAACACTTCTAGCCTGAAAGAGATCATTATATGAGAGATGATGTGAAATGATATCGATAAAATGGAGAGTCGGCAAATTCGGGGGCAGTAATTAACCCACCCAACATTTACCTGGTAACCCGGAAAAAAAAAACTATGGGTCAAATACGCCAGCCACGGAAACCGAAATTCATCAGCTGTAAGAGGACTGTCTAATTTATTTCTTCTATAGTTCTGACATATATTTTTTATTTTAAATAATAATGCATCTTAAAAACTGTTATTCTGCAACCCTCGCCCCAAAAATTTAAAATCAAACCAGCGAAAGTAGTATCAATGTATAAAGGGCTGGCCCCATATATCATTCGGTACAGCACCTGCCTGCCGTGCTAGGTGTCTGGGATTCGATTCCCGGAGGTAGAGGTGTGGATTTTTCTCCAACCAAGATAATTCATCTTACCCAAAATCTGGAAATATGAATGGGAGTGCGAATGTGTGCGTGATCTGTTGATTTAAGACCCAACGAATACGAGTTAACACCATCAATAGGTCTCCAAAGGAGAACGGCCGCCGATATGACCATTGCAGTTAAAGGCGGAGTATAAATGGAACAAAAAATGTATGAGCTGACATTTCAGGGACGTCAATTTTGGATAATTTAATTTTAATTAAGAACTTACTCATCCTGCCAATTTGTATATGAGTACACCCTTTAACAATAGTAGAGTATTTATATGTGTAAATATATCAGTTATGCAATGGTGTAGCCAGAACTTGTCTTGGGGAAATCGGAAAACAATAAAGACAATTACTTTTTGGAAAATTACACTAACTGGATGTGCGTAATGAAAACTAACGCGGATTTGCTGAAGAGGTAATAGATTTCGTTATTTCTCTAGAATTAATGAATGGTGGTGGTGCTTTATGACTGCAAACTGCGCCATTACGGTTCACTAAAGAGCTGAAACTTTATCCGATAAAACAGCATCCATGCCTTTTTTATTTCCTTTATTCAATGATCGATCAGCATTACATGCCTTACAGATCACTGCTAACTAATTTAATGTTTATGAAATGTATAAGGACATGTAAGGGAAACCAAGTTTACTCCAATTCTCTACAAAACACTGAAAAACGAGGAAGACACTAATTAAAAAAATAATCAAAGAGATAACAAGAACAATATTCATAGTTTTTCAGTGAGAGTCACTAAGGAGGAGATCCTGTGGGAGTCGTCTCTTCAGGCGTGTGGGTTGGCGGGTTCGTACGCCGATGTCAAACATCACAGCTCCTGGAACATCTGGCAAGCTTAGGAAGCGAGAGGCGATCTGACGTATGTACTGGTGAAGAGGAAGGAGACCAAGTTCTTTATGCAGTTGTTGACTTCTTACGTACCAAGGGGCATCTGTGGTGATGCGCAGAAATAGATTTTGCAGGACCTGTAGCCTATGGAGGTGAGTGTTGCTAGCAGTATCCCATACCAGGGAAGTATATATGATAAGAGGCCGGACAATGGATTTGTAAAGAAGCAGAGAGCATTCAATTCCAAGTGGAGTGTGTCTATGAAGTAGCGGACCGAGTTTTGAAAGTCATCCTGATGCCAATGAGATAAGACGATCAATATGGGCCCACCAAGTAAGTTTGGTGTCCAGAATTACTCCAAGGTATTGGACGGAGGTGGTGGGAGATAGCCAGGGAATTGATTCATGCTTAATATGCAATACGGGAGAATTGGCGATGCTACGCAGGCTAAAAATCTTAATTGCGGTCTTTTGAGTGTTAAGACGTATGCGTCAAGTATCAAACCATTCAACGAGGCAGTCAAGAGAGGTTTGTGACGTATGAATAGTTGCAGGGACATCTGTGCCAGAATGATATAGACCAGTATCATCAGCGTATAGAGGTAGCGGGCAAGTCAGGAGGATAATAGATGTGGATACTAAATAAGATCGGGGCCAATACGGACCCCTGAGGAATTCCTGCTGTAATATGGAGCTGAGAGGACTACGTACCACCAACGCGAACAGTAAATATGCGATCTGATAGAAAACTACAAATGGTAGTGAGCAGATACTGCGGAAGGCCATTTTTTTTTTTTTTTAATTTTACGTCCTCCAACGTTAAGTCATATCGGACGATGAATGGAATGGATGAAATGCTCAAATGAGTCCGGGGTCCATGGAGATTAGAGTTACCCCACATTCGTCTTACAGGATAAGGGAAAATCCCGGAAAAACCTTATCCAGGTAACTCACCCTGACCGAGGTTCGAACTCGGAAGGTCAATGCTATAGAGTTTGAAAATTAATCCTCATGCCAAATTTTATCAAAGGCCTGTGCTACGTCGAGAAAATCTGCTGCTGTGTGCTTTCGTTTCTCAAAACCATGAATTACTGTCTGTGTTAAACGTAGTAATTGGTGTGAGGTAGAATGTATAGAACGAAATCCAAATTGGAAGAGTGGAATAATATGGTTTTCAGGTGTATATTTAAGGAGGCGGCGAAGAAGAATCTTTTCAAAGAGTTTGGACAAGGTAGGCAGCAAACTTATCGGACGATAGTTGTCAAGGAGATTTTTAGGTCTTTTTGGGTTTGTGAAACAATGATTTGAGCCAATTTCCAGATGTTGGAAAAAAGTCAAGTCGAAGACAAGCCTTCAGGATTCAAGACGTTTAGCGCGTAGTCCATTAGAATTCCAATTTAAGAGTGGGAGCCTACTAAGAGTTAGGAGATTACGGGTTGCCATCATTAAGTACTGAGAGAAGAAGGGTGAGCGAGGATATTGGGTTAATTCTGGCAGAAAGGGGTTACAAAGAAACGGAATAGCGAACAAAATTTGCTAATGAGGTCACTGAGAAACGACCAGAAAGAAAACGATGCCCGAGATTCTTGATTTTGTGGAAGGGGAGAAGACGAAGAAAAAGGTTGATGGCGAGGAGAGGAGGAGGAAGAAGAACAAGAAGAAGAAGACTTCACTACCTGGAAAAAAGAACGCTGTTTCGAGGTAGGAGGTGATTCTTGTTGCCGAGATTGAGGCGTGTGAGGTTGCCGGGGTTGGGAGCATTGTGATGACTGCTGCGGGTGTAGTGGTTGACTTTGCTGACCTGGTCGTATCTGTGAAGCTGCTGCTAGGCGGAGAGCACCTTGTCCCTGAGGTCCCTGGGAGATTCGTTGTTTCAATTCTAGTTAGTGGGGACAACACCGATACACAGTTGATACACTGAGCAGGCGTAGTGGGTAACTTGCTGCACTTAAGAGAAATGGTGATCACCTGTACATCGCACGCAGCGAGAATTCAGTTGACAGTCGTTTTTGGTATGACTATACTACTGACATCGAGTGTACTGCGGAAAGTCGGTATTACGATGTCTGTGTTTAACTAGGTCTTGCCCTAATGGAAAGCCCCACGGAGGATGCCGGGCGCCCTTTAAGGGACAGCTCGGATAACTCCCTGGTTGAAAGAGGCCCAGGTCTTGTTCCTACGGGTTCAAGGCTAATGGGAGTAGACCCTCTGGACTCAACTGTCTGTGTTTAACTGACACAACACTGTACATCAAACTTGTGAGATTAAGTATTTCCCTACCTCCATCGGTATTTTCCAGCTCAATTGCACATATCAGAATTGGTTGTTTGTTTCTTCCTAGCAGACGTGTAACCATTTTGACAGGAAAGTTAAGGGCGATCAGTTCATCATAAATTTCCTTATCGCCGAGGGAACATGATAGATTGCGAACAATCACTGAAAAAAGTTTGTCACCCGGGTTCCTGAAAGTGTAACACTCTTGATTTATTGAAGTAAAGTAGGATGTATGTCGGCGGATGTCAGTTAAAGTAGAGGCAAGCACTTTTATAAGGACTCTTCGGATCGCAGTATGAAACTCTGAGAGTGCATACTTTTTGATATCTTGAAGGAACAGTTGGCAATTCTGAACATTGTGCACACAAATGGGTGGAACTTTCTCCTTGGGTGCAATATTAGGAGCTGAATCTATCTGGTCAGAGCTTTCAGATAAAGCATGGAATTGGTTAAATGTTGGAATAGCGTAAGCATACCGGGAGGTATTGGACTGCTCAAATGGTGCCATACAAAGGCGTTTACTTCGAGTTTAGCAGTGAAAAGGCGGCGAGCCCTGATCTGGACTATTGCGGCTGCCCAAATTGACTGTGCCAATGTCCACGGCATCATCATGCGGTACACTGGTGTCGAGTCAGTTGGCTGTGACAGCTGAAGCTGAGGTACTTACATTGATTTACTTACATTGAGATCAATAGTTACACCAGAGATCGTAGAAGGTGATGAAGCTTGATGTAGTGGAAACGAAGTCTGTGGATGTTGTGGAGCATACGATGAAATAATTTCTAGTGTGAACCTGGAGCTCTCCATTCGTTCTGACGATGAAGACTGTAATGTTGATGATTTTGAGGTTATGTCCATATTGTTAACCACATTTAAAGATGTTCGAACTAACTGGCCAGTATCATGTGCCGCATTGGCGATGACAGCTGGTGAAACAACTAATGAAAATGAGTAGAAATATGTAAGTTATTCACTCGCAAAACGGCACAATTTGACTGATAACGTATCACAAATAACGTAAACACGCTCGGTGCTATGTGAAAGCGACACGGCAGTAGGCGGACAGGTAGATAAACCACGACCGTCCTGTCAGACGTACAAACACCCATTTTCTAAAATCCGAGCGAGCGTATAGTAGGCTAAACAACCGTGAATGGCCGACACTATTTTTCATAATTAATGTTATTGGCCAATATCAGATATGTATGTGGCGTATGTGCGGAAAAGCCAAGATTCATCCCCGTCATTCATCTTATTCTTTAACATACGTTCTTCTAACATTTATTATAGCAGATGAAACATCACTATTATATAGCATAGTATTATTAACTGTTAGTCTTGGTGTCCACTATGAAGCAAATATGATGGTGGCGATCACAAGTCCACGTTGGAACGCCAATTTGATGCAAATATAATATAATACAATGGCGAACACAGAAGTCGGCGAGCAATGAGGTTTCTCTCAGGGTATGCGTGGATGGGTGTGAGAAGGAAATTTTACAACACTGGATTGCCCGTCTCCCAATTATTTATTCACTGCTTCTTCTTTTCTAACCTCAAAATGGAAGCTGCCGACCGAGGGTTACCAATCTCGGTTTATAGTGACTGAATGCTAATTATATTTCTCGATAAATTTTGATGACCCGACAAATATTCAAGACAGAACAAGTTGACCGCTCTAATAGGCTTGACATCTCAGACTCCTCTCTCTCGGCTTCAAGCCGAAGACTTTACAATGGCTTCCTAGCCGCGACCTGTCTCCATCGGCTAAACGCCGAAGAGTGCCTTAACCACAACTGCGTGCGTGTATATATCTCCTAACTTTCCCTTTTCAAAATCTTTTAAACAAAGTCCTTTTGTGGCTGTTTTGGTCGCCATTGTAAACGATCCAAAGAATTCCCTATTCATATACGTCAAGTGAGATTTCCTTTAGAAACCTTCTAAGGACATTGCTTCTTTCATTCATGGCATTGTTACAGACTTTCCCCAACTGAACTGACCTTGGCCTTGGTCGTCACAAAGAACCAACATTCCTTCGACATCTATCATGACTGCTTCTGTCAAACCATAATTTCGGTATCAACTAATAAGGATTGTAATCATGGCAAATAAGATTATTTGCAAAGATAAATCCACTGTATGGTATATCTGTTAAACATTTATGACCGTTTCAGTGAAAAAAGTCCACCTCTGTAGCGTAAATGGTAGCGTGTCTGCCTCACGTTCAAGAGGTCACCAAGTTCTAATCTCGGTAAGAGTGAGTAATCTGGATAAAGTTTTTCCGGGGTTTTCCATTATCTGAAAGATGAATGTCAGGTAACTTTAAGCTCTACACATGCTGGACTCATTAGAGCATCACTTCACCCATTTCCTTCATCGTCCGATAAGACATTATTGGAGGACTTAAATTAAAATAAAATAATATATAAAAAAGTTTCAGTGAGGGATATTCGGAAATAGTTTTGGTTAATTTCTTGCCAGAAATGTGAAGCGCTAGCACATGTGAGAAAGGTGAAATTAACAAAACCGACATTCAGAATTTTGTTAAGTACATTGCTCTCGTCTCAAAGATAAAATAATGGAAATACAGTACGATATGGAAAAGACGATAATGTTCCATTTGGCTTCAGAAAATATACTAAACGTGAATAAGGTTAATAAGATAAACGAACCTGTGCTTTAGATCTGTAATGAAAACAACTTCTCCACTTACGAAAGTGAACAATTGGAAATGAAGCGTGAATGAAAGAAACGAAGACATTTTAATTTGCTTTCCGGTTAAGCAAATATATTAAGGTAGCTAGCTGCAAAATAGTTATGAACAAGGCAGTCCGCCTCGGTAGCGTAGATGGTAGCATGTCTGCCTCACGTTCAAGAGGTCCCGAGTTCGAATCTCGGTCAGGGTGAGTTACCTGGATAAAGATTTTCCGGGGTTTCCCCTTGTCCTTCAAGACGAATATCGGGTAACTCTAAGCTCCATGGACCCTGGACTCATTCGAGCATCATTTCACCCATTCCATTCATCGCGCGATATGACTTAACGTTGGAGGACGTAAATTACACAAAAAAAACAATAAGGCAGTGGTAGGCGTGACTGGTCTATCGCTACTAGCCAGTGCGGTGCATGCGACGTTGTATAGTTAAGCACGCATACTGGCTCGCTTTGCCGAACTATACGGCTAATTTCTTTGCGCGCTCTAAAGATACTAATTAAGGAATTAATTTGTTTTTCCCATGTTAGAGAGATATTTTTTTCTGAGGATGACTGTCCAACCCCATGTTTGTAGTGCATGGGGTACATGTTCGAACTGTATTTTTGTTTCGGGCATATAATGGTGTATCCAAGTTTCATCTACAGTAATTAATCGGCGCCAAAACTCGGATTTATTGCGCCTAAACTGCGCCAACAGAGAGTTGGAAATGTTCATTCTAACACGTTTTTGGTCCAACGTGAGCAAACGCGGCACCCAACGAGCGGACAGCTTTCTCATGTACAATCTGGATTTAATATGTGACAAATACGTACTTTTGACTTGTTCATAGTCTCTGGTATCTGCTCTCACGTTAATCCGGTGTCGTCTAGAACTATTTGGTGAACTTTGGCGATGTTTTGGTCAGTATTTGCAGTATTTGGACGTCCCAAACTTTCATCGTCTAACAAGGTCTTACGGCCACGTTTAAATTCAGATGCTAAAAATTGCACTGTAGTAAATGATGGTGCACAGTCCCCATACACAGAATCCAGCTCATC
>CM060948.1:201870182-201909476 GCA_030765055.1 Mantis religiosa | reverse complement strand
AACCCAAACATCACTGACTCACCGCACGCCGCACAATCGAGCGCCTATGGGGCAATTACACTGCGAGGTTTGCCTTGACTATGTAAGCATAGAGACGATGTCTCGCATGAACCTTGAAGATAGCGACGTGTAGAGTGCCGCTAAAAGACTCCGGGACCGCAGACTAGCTTCCTGTCCCAACCAAGGCACCACAGTCCTGGCTTATGAAGCCAAGCCAAAGCAAATATGCCTGGACTTCCACGACCGCGTTAGGCGGGAGGTTCGCCGATATCTTCGCGTCTCCTCGTCGAGGCGGATCGACTCCTGATCATTAGACCTAGGGAACTACAAGGCGAACTCCGGCGTATCAACCCCAAAAAAGCGGCGGATCCTGGACGGGCTAACCCCCTCCTTGTTCCGTCATTTTAACTTCAAGGCCGTGCTCTTTGAAACCCGAGTCTTCAATATGTGTCTCGCTCTGTGCCACTTCCCAAGTCAGTGAAGCGAGGCCCGAGTGATTTGCGTTTTGAAGTCAGGGAAGCCAACTTGAGTCTCATTTCAGTACTCGGTTTTCGAGAGGGTGTTTCTAGCCCGCTTGTTCCCCCATATTGGGGAACATTCAAGCCATCCCTCTACACTAGTTTGGTTTTCGTCCTGGCACTCGACTTCCCAGCAGTTGCTGCGCGCGGTGGAAGCCGCTGCTCTGGCTTTCCAGGACAGAAGGTGTACCTAGGCACTCTCTTGGATGTCTGGAGGGTCTTCTCCACGAGCTGGCACGCCGGATGCCTGCATAATCTCGTCCACCTGGAGCTACTTACACACGTAATACGCTTACTCCAATCACTCTGAAACACAGATATTTTTGCTAATTTAAGTGGTGGGAAATAAATTCTCAAGAAGGTCCATTAGACGCGGTCCCCGAAGGTTTTCTGTGCTGTCTCCTATGGTTTTTAGTGGTTATGTGGCCGACCTTCCCACTTAGCCGCACATCAATATAGAGTAATATGCTGCGACGTGATTCCATATTGTACAGATAAACGCCCACACAAAGCCACATCCACTTTCTCCAAGAATGGCGCAGGCGTTGCCCATCAAACCGGAGAAAAGCAACGCTATCCTACCCACAAAACGCCACTTTCTCACATTCACTTATTCTGAGCGAAAGATAGGTTGGACAAATTTCATTTTGTACTTGGTGTGAAGATGGATAAAGGCCTAACTTTAAGGAAGCGCATCAGGGATCTGTTCCATCGGGCATGAGGAGCTTTGCCCTCGGTGTACCCCACGCTGCGATCCGGGATGTCGGTTCCTTTGAAGATACGCCTTTTTTCGAGCTCTCGTGATCCCTCCTTCACTGTGAAATCTAGGCCATGATCGCAGGGCTGCTACAGCTGCAATAACTAAAGAACAAATGCTTCGGGCCATCTATTCTGTATACCGCAGCTTACCAGTGAACCTACTTCACGAGGTCTCAACTCTCCTATACGTAGAGGTGAAATTAGGTGCCAGACCATAAAACTTTACGATCAACTGCCACTCCATCAGAGCGCTCTGGTTCCGGTGTCTTGGGGAATGTCAACACAGCGAACACCGCCCAAGGTGATATCAGCTTCACCGCAAGGCTTGCGGGCATAACTGGTAACCGCAGAGCACTTCCAACAGCCCCTAAACAGAACTGCAATATCCATCCAAGATTTCGTATAGATTTAAGAACTAACTCACACATTTTTACATCTAATCCATCAGCGGTACGCAAGAGCTCCTGCACCCTAGACTAGTGCCGTTGAAAAACTAAAACCTCCCTTATGTCCCCCTACCTCATTTTCAACCGTCACCCCTGTAAATCCCACATCCCATCATTTCGTGGTGAGGCAGTTACACACTTTGCACACCTCGGGATGTCCCTCAGCCTACTATCGCTAGCATGCATGTAGGTACATTTTAAAGAACAATAATTCGGGTAATAAGGAGCATTTAAACATAATGACGTAAAGCAAATTACTTTAAGTATGCAAATATGCTTTACATTTCTAAATGCCACTCCGTATTAGTAGGCATGCTACTAATTTAATTTCTTCACAACCCATTTTACATAAAAGTGCTAAAATATATTTCTACATAATGTGTGTATTTCGATAGTTTTGACAAGTTCGTTCGCTTAAAGATATATTATACTTGTATTTCTGTCTCATTTGTCATACCAGGTGACTTTATGGAGTAATTAACCCGACGCTAAGGTCTATCTCTGTCTATCGGTCTCTAAAGCCATTCGTTTAATTGCAGATCTCTCTCTTCTAACGGACATTGAATACACTGGTTTAAGATTTTAAAGACATTAACATCTCCATCTTTAATTCTGTCTGAATGCATGTTATGTACAAGTAACATTTACGCAACTTTATTGAAATTAACGGTGTGCATGTCTATGATAATTGAGGCAATTTAATTCATTTGCGGCTTTTTTATAAGCTAAATGTGCAAATAGCTATACAGATGAGTGTACTAAGTTATATACGGGCCAGCTTATTTCATTAAGTGTTTAATTCGGATATTACTTTTAGGATGAACTTCAAAGTTACGTATTGACAAATATGTTCTACAGTGTTTAAGGGCATTTAAATAATTATTTTTACTGCGACAATATCTATTACGAATGTATACAGTTGCATAGAAAATAAGACATACTCTCTGCCTGCCGTGCTAGGGGTCCCGGGTTCGATTTCCGGCGGTGGCGGTGGGAAGTTTTCTCCGACCATGATAATTCCCCATCTTCCCTATGAATGAGAGGTTTTTTTTTTTTTTTTTTTTTTTTTTTTTTTTTTTTTTGCAATTTACGTCCTCCAACGTTAAGTCATATCGGACGATGAATGGAATGGTTGAAATGATGCTCAAATGAGCACGGGGTCCATAGAGCTTAGAGTTATCCGACATTCGTCTTTCAGGATAAGGGAAAACCCCGGAAAAAACCTTATCCAGGTAACTCACCCTGACCGAGATTCGAACTCGGGACCTCTTGAACGTGAGGCAGACACTCTAAGTGAATGAGAGTGTGAATGTGTGTGTGATCTAATGATTAAAACCCAAAGATAACGAGTTAACACCTTCAGTATGTTGCAAAGGAGAACGGCCGCCGATATGACCATAGAAGTTAAAGGCGGGGTATAAATGGAACAAAGAAAAAAAAAGACATACTGGACAGGAAGTCGTTGCTGTATTTCTATTGTTTCAAAACTTAAGACGACAATTATGCAGCTGCTAACGATCCTCCATTGTTTTCAGTACATATGACAATGATTCAGTTATCAAAACAATCGATGTTGAAATTTAACAAGTGTAAAATACATTACCGTGTAGTTCAAGATTCCGAGTGGCCTAAGGTCAGCATCCTTGTCCGTAAGCAGATCCGACAGCTTCAAGTTTCAGGATTGCAAATTGCAAATACCGCTGATTGAAACACTGGCATCCTTGTTCATACGGGAAAGAAATTGATTTTAAACATAAACTATAAATTTAAGCAGCAGGTGAATCACTGTCATGACTAGGGCCCGGATTTTGATCAAAAGTTCTTATTTCTGAGTAGTCACAGACGATGCTTATTGGAAATAAGTGCATTCTGGAACAAATACGTTATAGGTTTTATAGGTCATCAAAATGCATCTTTTCCACATTTTTATGATAAGATCATTTTTAAACATTTAGGTGCATTTTCCGGTCATTTTCTTTCTTTTTTACGAATTTATTGGGCATTTTCATCTGTAGCCCGCATTCGGGAGGACCAGGTTCGACTCCCGTGGCGGACCTGACCCTCACCCATGGGCTTTTTTTTGGGGGGGGGGGTTAAATAATCTAAAATTGAATGTTAGTTTATATCATCATTTTTATGAAATAGTAACTTTGTAAGTGTAGTAAACATGTAATTAACACAGGTCAGCGTCCTAACAATGCTGGTGAATTTATGACGCATCAATTCGAGGAATCGCCACACAAAGCCACATCCACTTTCTCCAAGAATGGCGCAGGCGTTGCCCATCAAACCGGAGAAAAGCAACGCTATCCTACCCACAAAACGCCACTTTCTCACATTCACATATTCTGAGCGAAAGATAGGTTGGACAAATTTCATTTTGTACTTGGTGTGAAGATGGATAAAGGCCTAACTTTAAGGAAGCGCATCAGGGATCTGTTCCATCGGGCATGAGGAGCTTTGCCCTCGGTGTACCCCACGCTGCGATTCGGGATGTCGGTTCCTTTGAAGATACGCCTTTTTTCGAGCTCTCGTGATCCCTCCTTCACTGTGAAATCTAGGCCATGATCGCAGGGCTGCTACAGCTGCAATAACTAAAGAACAAATGCTTCGGGCCATCTATTCTGTATACCGCAGCTTACCAGTGAACCTACTTCACGAGGTCTCAACTCTCCTATACGTAGAGGTGAAATTAGGTGCCAGACCATAAAACTTTACGATCAACTGCCACTCCATCAGAGCGCTCTGGTTCCGGTGTCTTGGGGAATGTCAACACAGCGAACACCGCCCAAGGTGATATCAGCTTCACCGCAAGGCTTGCGGGCATAACTGGTAACCGCAGAGCACTTCCAACAGCCCCTAAACAGAACTGCAATATCCATCCAAGATTTCGTATAGATTTAAGAACTAACTCACACATTTTTACATCTAATCCATCAGCGGTACGCAAGAGCTCCTGCACCCTAGACTAGTGCCGTTGAAAAACTAAAACCTCCCTTATGTCCCCCTACCTCATTTTCAACCGTCACCCCTGTAAATCCCACATCCCATCATTTCGTGGTGAGGCAGTTACACACTTTGCACACCTCGGGATGTCCCTCAGCCTACTATCGCTAGCATGCATGTAGGTACATTTTAAAGAACAATAATTCGGGTAATAAGGAGCATTTAAACATAATGACGTAAAGCAAATTACTTTAAGTATGCAAATATGCTTTACATTTCTAAATGCCACTCCGTATTAGTAGGCATGCTACTAATTTAATTTCTTCACAACCCATTTTACATAAAAGTGCTAAAATATATTTCTACATAATGTGTGTATTTCGATAGTTTTGACAAGTTCGTTCGCTTAAAGATATATTATACTTGTATTTCTGTCTCATTTGTCATACCAGGTGACTTTATGGAGTAATTAACCCGACGCTAAGGTCTATCTCTGTCTATCGGTCTCTAAAGCCATTCGTTTAATTGCAGATCTCTCTCTTCTAACGGACATTGAATACACTGGTTTAAGATTTTAAAGACATTAACATCTCCATCTTTAATTCTGTCTGAATGCATGTTATGTACAAGTAACATTTACGCAATTTTATTGAAATTAACGGTGTGCATGTCTATGATAATTGAGGCAATTTAATTCATTTGCGGCTTTTTTATAAGCTAAATGTGCAAATAGCTATACAGATGAGTGTACTAAGTTATATACGGGCCAGCTTATTTCATTAAGTGTTTAATTCGGATATTACTTTTAGGATGAACTTCAAAGTTACGTATTGACAAATATGTTCTACAGTGTTTAAGGGCATTTAAATAATTATTTTTACTGCGACAATATCTATTACGAATGTATACAGTTGCATAGAAAATAAGACATACTCTCTGCCTGCCGTGCTAGGGGTCCCGGGTTCGATTTCCGGCGGTGGCGGTGGGGAGTTTTCTCCGACCATGATAATTCCCCATCTTCCCTATGAATGAGAGGGTTTTTTTTTTTTTTTTTTTTTTTTTTTTTTTTTTTTTTGTAATTTACGTCCTCCAACGTTAAGTCATATCGGACGATGAATGGAATGGTTGAAATGATGCTCAAATGAGCACGGGGTCCATAGAGCTTAGAGTTATCCGACATTCGTCTTTCAGGATAAGGGAAAACCCCGGAAAAAACCTTATCCAGGTAACTCACCCTGACCGAGATTCGAACTCGGGACCTCTTGAACGTGAGGCAGACACTCTAAGTGAATGAGAGTGTGAATGTGTGTGTGATCTAATGATTAAAACCCAAAGATAACGAGTTAACATCTTCAGTATGTTGCAAAGGAGAACGGCCGCCGATATGACCATAGAAGTTAAAGGCGGGGTATAAATGGAACAAAGAAAAAAAAAACATACTGGACAGGAAGTCGTTGCTGTATTTCTATTGTTTCAAAACTTAAGACGACAATTATGCAGCTGCTAACGATCCTCCATTGTTTTCAGTACATATGACAATGATTCAGTTATCAAAACAATCGATGTTGAAATTTAACAAGTGTAAAATACATTACCGTGTAGTTCAAGATTCCGAGTGGCCAAAGGTCAGCATCCTTGTCCGTAAGCAGATCCGACAGCTTCAAGTTTCAGGATTGCAAATTGCAAATACCGCTGATTGAAACACTGGCATCCTTGTTCATAAGGGAAAGAAATTGATTTTAAACATAAACTATAAATTTAAGCAGCAGGTGAATCACTGTCATGACTAGGGCCCGGATTTTGATCAAAAGTTCTTATTTCTGAGTAGTCACAGACGATGCTTATTGGAAATAAGTGCATTCTGGAACAAATACGTTATAGGTTTTATAGGTCATCAAAATGCATCTTTTCCACATTTTCATGATAAGATCATTTTTAAACATTTAGGTGCATTTTCCGGTCATTTTCTTTCTTTTTTACGAATTTATTGGGCATTTTCATCTGTAGCCCGCATTCGGGAGGACCGGGTTCGACTCCCGTGGCGGACCGGACCCTCACCCATGGGCTTTTTTTTTTGGGGGGGGGGGGGTTAAGTAATCTAAAATTGAATGTTAGTTTATATCATCATTTTTATGAAATAGTAACTTTGTAAGTGTAGTAAACATGTAATTAACACAGGTCAGCGTCCTAACAATGCTGGTAAATTTATGACGCATCAATTCGAGGAATCGCCGATTACATCATGCAGTACATGTGGATTGCTTCAGTCAGGACTTCAGGAGCTAGAAGTGTCTTAGTAAGGAGAGTAGTTTGTGAAGTGTGTAAATTTGTTGAGTTGTGGTATTGAAAAGCCAAAACAAAAACAGTCAACTGCATCCCGTTTGAAACAGTATGTTTTAGGGTTTGGCGGGGACATATTCTCTACTGATTGAACTGTATTTTTCTGTAAAGTGTGCGAAATTAAAGTCGCTGCAGACAAACGGTTCACCGTACATGTGAGGCGCCAAAAACATTTGCCAGCTCTTTAAAATGTGAAAAAGACAAGCGTCTCAGTTATTGTTAAAAGAAAGGGCTTCGACGTCAAGTAACAAGTCATCTAAATTTATAAAGAATTATGTAAAGTGTTTGTTAGTGCAAATATTCCGCTAGGAAAATGAAGTACTTCTAAATTACGAGATTTTCTTGAACGTCACACTGGTCAGTTAATTCCAGATGAATCAACTTTGCGTAAAAGTCACGTACAAAAATGTTATGAAGACACGTTAAACCGAATACGGGAATATGTGAAAGGGAAAAAGAATGATGTATCAATTGATGAGACAAGCGATTCAGAGGGGCGTTATGTAGCCAATGTAGTGATAGGTACGGTAGAAACTACTAGTGCCGGACAACTGTTTCTTCTGACCTCAGAGGTTATGGAAGCTATTTACCACTGTCAGATAAGCAAACTGTTCGATAAATCCATGTATTTATTGTGGCCTACTGGAATACAGCATGACAAAGTGCTCCTCTTCCTAACAGACGCGGCGTCTTACATGTTAAAGGCGGCAAAATGATGCAATCATTTTACAATAAGATGGTGCATGTTACGTGTTTGGCCCATGCTTTTCATCGAATTGCGGAACAGGTCAGATCAGCACTTATTTCCACAGTAAAGGAAATATTTCTGAAAACGCCAACCCGAACTATGTATTTCAAAGAAAAAGCCCCTAATATAGCTTTGCCCCCGGCGCCAATTTTAACACGTTGGGGTACATGGTTAACTGCATGTATATACACCATTGTGACAATTTTCAAATAGTGAGAGATGTGGTGAATCGTTTTGATAGTGTAGATTCTAAGGCAATTGAGAGCGAACAGGATCTGTTTTCTGATACTCAAATCCATGGTAAATTAACTTTCATTAAGTAAAAATTTGCATTTTTGACGGATCCCATAACCCGTCTTGAAGAACGTGGCATGACATTGGATAAGTCGACTGAGTTAGTCAGGATTGCGGAAGAGAGGATACAAAATGTAAAAGGTGAGATTGGGGACAAAATTAGACAGATACTAAAGTCTGTGTTGTACAAAAATAAAGAATACCACTACCGATATCTTGTCAGGAGAAAACTTCAGAACTGATATTTTTAACAGGATTTATCAGGCAGTGACATGGTGTTTTTCAAATATGCATCTATAACATCTGTGGAAGTGGAGAGAAGTTTCTCAAAGTATAAAACGGTTTTAACTGACAACCGCCGTTCCTTTACTTTTGATAACTTGAAGATGACCATGGTGGTGTACTGCAACGCTAACTCGGGACAGTAAGGTATGTTTTGGCTAATGGGTACAGTGACTTATTTTTTCATATTTTATAAAACTGAAAATGACCTGATGAATTTTGAATTTATTATTTAGTAGTGATAATTGCATTATTTACTAATAAAGTTAATTTTAAAATGTAGTTATTCGAACTATATATTATTCATTATTTGTCTGTGACAGTTATTAATTTATTATTATGATTAGGTCATTTTTCTACATTTTATGTAGCATTTTTTGGTATCTTAAGGGCATTTTAAAGCTCGTTTTTAGAGAATGTTTAGGTCTACAACTTCCGGGCCGTAATCATGACCTTCCCTGGTCTCTTTCCCGGCCGCCACGTCTGTGACGTCACGGAAATACCAGAGCGTTTTTAAAATAGAGTCGATGGCCTGTTCAGCCTCGGCCAACACTTGTATCGAAAGTGATTGGTTCCGTCTGAAAGAAAGTAAGAGAATCCAATTCAAAGGGTGACTGACGTTCATTTGTACTATAGAAGACCAGTTTCCAAACCTAAGTCCTCAGGTTTAGAAACCGTAGATCTAACTGAAACCGAGATGCACACATAGTAGTACTATAATGATAATTTGATAAATAAGGCTGCTAACTGAGCATTCGGATAATATCTACTTCCTTGCACATTGTGCTCTACGAGTTTCACGGCTAGCTTTTTTAACCCAAGTGGCGATTTAAATACGTTAATTTACATCATTTCTTTATTAAATTACTGTACAATGACCCACAAGATTCTCATAGTGAATTGCCTCCTTACAATTGAAATTTCGTACAGCGCGGCTGGTAGTAACAGCGGAAGCACGTATTCACACTGGCGGTCTTTTTTAATCTCCATCGATAGTCTGGAAATGCTCTATATCCTAATGTGTCCTTTCGCGGTGAAACAATTGTCGTTTCAATAGTCAAAACATTGTTTACAAATTCACTAAAGGTCATATTTTAAAACGTTGTACTTTATCCTTAGTCCCGTACGCATAAAAGCTACATCATTTTCACGTACAATGAAATATGAAGGATATGATTTCCCACTCCAAAATAAATCGCTATAGAATAGACACAGAGTCTGCGATGATCGACACAATTGATATTCCGACTTGCGGTTAACTGTTACGGCTAACATTATCTCACACCACACCGATACATTTTATTAGTATGTGGTTTAAAATTTAGATAAAAGTAATTTTTAAAGTAGAAAGTTATTTTAACAGTACTTAACCAAAAATTTAAAGTCCAAAGTTTTGTCCACACCGATTAAGTAGTGGCAATTTGTGCATAACAGGTTGAAAAATATAAGATGATGTGCAGTGTTTAACAGCAGCTTTTACTACATGCGGCACCGCAGGCGGTGACACTGGTGATACATGAGATGATGATAGAGCACCACTGGAATGAGATGGAGGGGGAAACCGGAGATCCCAGAGAAAACACGTCCCTGCGACTTGTCCACCACAAATCTTACTTTACGGTCGCCTGGGATCAAGCCCGGGTTGCCTTGGTGAGAGCCAAGCGGTCTAAACACGGCGCCCGAAAAACATGAGAATGGATATACCTTTTATACTATCCTATAATTTTCGCCAAGACAAGGTCAGGGAGACGCTGTGGCCAGGTGGTTCCACCCCTCGCCTCTCGCCAAATTGGCCCAGGTTAGGTCCAAAGAGACCACACGTGGGATTTGAGGTGGACACGTTTTCTCCGGGTTTTCTGGTTTCCCCCAAATACAAAGCGAATGTAGCTTTATCAACAATGAGTAAAGTTCGAGTACTGTATACTTCTAAGTAAGGATTGGGTGGTTTTAGAAGCCGTACTGTAACCATAATTTTGGCCAACTTCTCCTGTATAATTGTAACCCCTCTGAAAATATGACCCCGGTAGTATTTATTAAGTCGCAAGTAAGGTAGCTTCCAAATTTTTGCTGGGTCCTAAAGTATAACCCTAAATGCTTCAACTACATCGGCCAAAGACCCGAAAATATTACCTAATAAAACTTCCGCCAAATACCAGGGAAATGCAATATGAACGATATACACACAACCCCTCCGAAGCCCCCCAAAATAACTCAATGTTGATGTACTTAAAACGGGCCCACCTGATCTACTTGCGGATGGAGCCCTAAGCCACACTCTCTCAGTAAATAATTTAATCCTACCCATTTAAACATTTTGACTCCAATTCATTTAAAATCCATCATATTTAAACAGAGAGTCAAAATTAGCTTACAATATCCTGATTCAACGAAAAGGGATTGAAATTTGGTGAGTGAATAAATAGAGAAAGGAAGAAAGAAAGAAAGAAAGAAAGAAAGAAAGAAAGAAAGAAAGAAAGAAAGGGAGGGAGGGAGAGAAAGGAAGGAACTAAACGAAGGAAGGAAACGAATGAAGGGAGAGCGGGAGGGAGGGGAAGGAATGAAGGAATGAAGGAAGGAAGGAAGGAAGGAAGGAAGGAAGGAAGGAAGGAAGGAAGGAAGGATCTCGGTGTCCGGTCTTCTGTAGTCACGCATATTGCAGCTTGCGCTGACTGGTCCAAGTCCAAGTCGTATACTGACAGGCTGTTAACAGCCAGAAGGTTTTTGCTGCGTACCCACCCAGGTTTTGGGTCTGACCGCAGGTTGGTAATTTTGGTGATTACAGGACGATGTGGTAATTTTTTTTTTTTTTTTTGAGGGAATTTGATGAGGTAGCTTTTTGCTCCTCTTTAATTTTGTACAGGACGCCAAACCGCTTTTTTGTTTACACCCTGGTGTTTTAATTTTCTAAAGTGGGGTAAATTTTGTAGCCAAACAGCTCTTTTGGAGTTTTGAAAATTAGCTTGTGCTGCTGTAAGGATTAACTCCTTTGTTACCTCGGATGCCCGCAAGCCATACGGGGTAGCCGGTAAAGCCTGAAGCGGCGTCTCGCAGCGTCGTAGTCTCCTAGAGACCGAACCAGGGCGCTTCTATGAGCAGGAATTTTATCGTAAAATGTTGTCGCCCGGCGCCTAATTTCGTCCTCCACGTATGGGAGAAGAGAGGCTTCGTGAATCAACCTCACGGGGAAAGAACGGCCCACAGAATATATGGATCGGAGTCCTCTATTCTGTGCACGCTGAAGGTATGCTATCAGCTATCGGCAGCCATGCCCCAGATTTCACAGGCGTACAACATAAGTGGGACTATCAGCGCTCGAAAGAGGTGTAGCTTTAAGCTGACTGGCACCGAGCGCGAACCCAGCATTGGGTACAGAGAGGCGATAGCCCCCTGCACCCGTGCCGATAGTTCCCTGATGTGTCCGCGGAAAGTTAGGCCTCTATCAAGTTGAACGCCCAGGTACTTGATGGAATTAGTCCACTCTATCCTACGGCCTCTAAAGTGGAAGTTGGGGCAGTCAGCGGGGGTGTGGCGCTTTGTAAAAAGAATGGCGTGGCTTTTGTCCGGATTTATGGACATCCGCCAACGCCTACACCACTCTTATGTGAGACGGAGGTGTCTCTGGAGGTTGAAATAGCTATTATATAAAGTGTCAGAGCAATGTTGGATTTATTCATTTATGTTTCATATTGATATCTTTAAAATGACGAGTGTTTTGTTTTGAATTGGTATGAGTTATAGGTGGCCATGACTGTATAGAGTGGGTCACACACAGGTAAAGATGAATGTTAATGTCCCATCTAGATAAATGGTAAATATGATAAATTAAATAGAAAGAAAAAATTATAAAATAAAATTGTTTTTAAAGATTTTATATTTGGAAAATCACAAAATTATGTAATTCAAAATTAACGTATTGGCCACGGAAAAAATTATGTAGACTAATTAGCTACCATGGTGATAAATGAAGAGGACAAGATTGCGTTTTTGGTGTCGTGATCGAAAAGCGAGCAGACGCGTGTGCTAACCATTCCATGTTAATACAAAAAGCATGTTGCAAACCTGAGATTTAGAACAGTTATTATTATTTATCAACGTGAGTAGAAGCTTGCATATAGTGCAAGCACTAATGTGATTTATGTCGTGAGAGAATATGAACTGCGGCTGTATTATTCCTCAACATAGGAAACGTATAATTGTAAATTGGGTGAATATAGTGATTCAAAATACAAATTTTATTTAAATTTAGTTTCGAGTTTAAATTAAAGAAAAACTTGCAACCATGTTTTTATTTCCTTAACATTGAGTTCCACAATCCAAGTATCCGAGACCACGATCAAGAGAAGATCTCGTGCAAACCGGAGCTACAAAGGACGCCACAACGAGAACATCATCACTACGAGTACATCTTCATCCCCCACCATTAACTCATTAATAGTAATACTGGTACAAATAGAACTTCGAGAACACCATCCCCATCGTCGCATATAGAATGCGGATGCATATAGCGTCTCCACCTGGTGCTCAAATATGATACTGCTAGGGGGAACGAAGAGTGAAGAGGAAGTGAGTGGTTTGTGAATCGTTAAGGAGAAGAAACTATTATCAAATAAGAATATTCCGAATAACAGAATGTAATTTGTTTAAATGGTGAATGTTGTTGAGAAATAAAAAATTAGTTACAAAAATCGATTGTAGAAAAGATATAGGAAGTAAGAGTAGAAACGTAGGGGAAGAAGTTAGTGATGAGGTAGGAACCAGTAGAGAAGAGGTAAGAATAAGTAAAGATAATGAGATTTGTCGGAAATGCTTGCGCAAATGATGAATAATATGATGAGAAATTTGGAGGCTAGTGTAAAATCAGATATAAATAAGGTAAAATCAGAGATATATATGAGGTAAAACAGAACGTTGATAGGGATTCACAAGATATGACTAATTTGGAAGTTAGTGTAAGGTCAGATATGAATGAAGTAAAACAAAAATTGGATAAAAGTGTAAATGAGTTGAGAAAGAAATTAGCACAAAGTGTATTTGATTTAGAGGTTAACTTGTCTCAGAAGTTAAAACAAGAATTGAAATGTGAATTAGCACAAGAAATTAGAGATGAGAGAAAAGAACGTAGGGATAATATGGAAATGTTAATGCATATTCTAGAACAGGGTAAGGATGAAAGTAAGAAAGAGATTATGGAATTAAGGGAAATGATTCAGGATACAAGATTAGCACAGGATATTGTTAGACAGGGAATAAGAAACGGGGTTAACAATGAATTAGAAGTATTTTTAAAACAGCAAAATGAAATTACTGAAAAACAAAAAGTAAATGAGAGGGAAATAGAAAATAAAATGGAAGAGAAACTGAATGAGATGTGTACTGAAATGCATCTACAAGAGGAAGCAAAATTACAATTTGTAGAAATAAATAAATTAATTGAAGGAATGATTTCACAACTTAAAGTGGTACAGGATAATTTTAAAAAAGAGAAAGAAAACCTAGGGAAACTAACTCATGTTGTAATGGCAATTCAGGCAGATGAAATAAATAATGTGCAAAATATAAATAAGGTTAAATATTACTATGAATCTGACTCACCATATAATTCAGGCCACTGTTTAAGCCATAGAGATGTAGAAAGCGAGTCTGCTGATTTAGTGGATCCTGATAATGATGTAAATTGTCACAGAAATACACAAAATGTGCCAACACACACAGTTACACACAGGTCAACATGAACATATGTGTTATTCCCAAGACATTAGCCCACCAACGTTTGACGAAGGAGCTGGTGATAATCCAAAGATATTGCTGAGGGAATTAGAAGAATATTTCCGCTTGAAGAAAATTCCAACCTAGTTTAGGATGATAGTAATGCGTTGTTTGAAAATAATGCCTTGGAGTGGCTCAGGTTAACTTTGACGTCACATGAAACATATGATGTGTTTCGGAATTTGTTTATTAATCGATTTTGGGGTCCTGAAAGATAGAATAGGTTAAAAATCGAGCTAGCAACTGGCAGATTTGAATCTAAAAAGGGGATGTCCATGACAGAATAGTATTTTTTGAAATTGGCAAACAAAAGTAAACTGGTGATTCCGGAACTGACAGACATAGATAATTAAAACTTTAATTCGACACTATCCACCTCACATCAGGAATCACTTAATTGTGGCTAAGCCTGTAGTCTTTTCAGATGCCATTGAACTGTTATCAGAATTTGAGATGTAAAATCGTTTTGTTGACATAACCTCGAACGACACTCGGCAAACAATTCCGCACACACTGACACTGAAATAGCACATCAACGAAATAATAGGGAAAATACCAACAGAGGTAATAATCATCCCGAAACATTGATTTCTTTCAGTAGGGGAGAGGCACCGAGCAGAAATGATAAAAAATTTTAACATTAATCATGAATTTAGACGTCGGTACGAGAATGTATTGCCACCTGCAAATTATCATAGGACTCAGTCTCGCCAACAGAGAGGACGAAATAATAATAGTGGTTGTAGAAGAAGTAGCAGAGATACCGAGCTAAATCACTTGAGATTTTACCGAGAATATAATCAGAGGGTGGACAACAGAAATAATAGAACAAACACAGAAATAAACCATGAGTTATCAGGTAGTGGTAGGGGTAGAATGCATGGCAACACCAAACCTCAAAACGAAACTA
The DNA here is from genome assembly GCA_030765055.1 of Mantis religiosa. Classification (NCBI taxonomy): domain Eukaryota; kingdom Metazoa; phylum Arthropoda; class Insecta; order Mantodea; family Mantidae; genus Mantis; species Mantis religiosa. Next base: position 201,894,467 of record CM060948.1, on the reverse strand, counting down.
ACAATGTGGTTGGAGAAATGAACGGAAGGGAGAATAGGAGTAGTGCCAACTTAACTGTTAATGAAAGCACAGATCTAGTCAATCAGCAAAACTATAACTAGACCGCGAACAAAATGCAGTAGGAGGCGTGGCTTACCAACACTGGAGTCCTCTAGCTTTCCCTCTCTACCGTCATTTTCAGTTGCCTCTCCTCCATCGCGTGGGCTGCCGATCATCTGTTTCACACGCTTTCGCATTCAATGCTAGATTCACTCTCTGCATTTTCTTCTCAATAACTGCTTTGTTCCTCAAGGTTTAAAGGAACTCGATTCTATCTATTTCTTGATCAATAGTTAGCTCATGTCCGAGGTAATTATTATCTGTTAACTTTACAATGTCACATTACCTAACCCATTGTTCAACAGAGTACTCCGAAAACAATTTTCGACACAATTCTTCTTTCTCCTTCAAGCTCCCGTCAATTTGTTGGTACGCAACTTTGCAAGGACCCTATCTTCTTTTAGACTGGCTAAATTTTTTTATTGTTGGCACCTCTTTGCGCACAGTATAAAATGCATTGATTTTCTGACGAATATCGCATTCAGTAAATGAATCCACTTCAATTCTAGGTTTCTTTAGCTCTGATTTTCCATCTGGAGTGGAAAAATTCAGTGTACCCTTTGCAATGTACATTCCTCCCTCTTTTAAAATGTTACTTAGAGTACTTGCTGAAACACCAGTTGCTTCACTCGTCATTGATAGTACATTAACATTTTATATGTTAAACCTTTCTTTCATGTTCTTGAAATATTGGGCAACATTATACACTATTTCACGAGCCTGACCTCTGAGTGGTCTCCCGGAAATGCAAGACTTTGAAGACTGACAATTCATTTTTGGACGTTTTTAATACGCTTTGAAAATCAAAACAGCATTAAAACACAAGCAGAGGTTTGCGCTCTATCGCATGCAGGAAGGGAGGGGTGGGAGTCACGTGATGCTTGGATGGTTAGGAGGGAAGAGGGCTCTGCTCGCGCATGCGCACACCGACCGCATTTTGTTTGCGGTCTACCTGCAGATGTGAAATCTTCTAGTTCTCTGGTAGATGATTCAAAATACATGACACAGGGCAAAAGTAAAGACTTAACTGTGAACAAAATTGTAAATAATTATTACTGACTGACGGAACAAAAGAACTTATCAACCCACCTCATAACTATTCGGCTATGGGACGTTGAAATTTAAGCATTAATTGATACTGGGGCGTGTCAGCATTCTCATTCGACAAAAATGTCAATTATACATTAAAATGTGAATAACTGGCAACACATTTAACAGCCAACTCAGTTGCAGACGAGCTTTCTTCGCGGAACTAGCTGCATCGTAAAAGGTGGTGTGATATTTTCAAAACTTTACTGGTTAAAAGTTTAACTTTTTCTATTTAACTTTGTACTTTTTCGGTAAAATGGAATCTTTTAAAATTAACTACGAACATCTAAGTGGTGCAAAAAAAAAAGTGAATTAAAAAAAGAAGCCAACAAATTAATGAAAATAAGTGATTCTTTCTCCTCCTAGTAAGTAGTACTGGCTCAACCATTACAGAAGTTTGCAGCGTCACAAGTGAGTGTACTTCTAAAGTGAACAGCAATAATACTTTATTGTGGAAGTGAAAACGAAATAGCAAACGCCATAAATATAACTAGGCCAATCACAGACTATTCAGATGATCGTGCAGATTGCCAATTAGATGTAGATAATGAAACTAAAATATTCCTTGTTACAGTCCGGCCGTTGTATCTCCAGCTCTGACGTTTTGCGACTGTAAAAGGTGGAAGGGGAAAGCTAATAGTACCAACATGAGCAATTGAAAACATATCCTCAAAATTATCTTTACAATGAAAATATAGGACTATACTAGCTTTAAAACACTGAAATACAATTTACAATTTCATCATAATGCAAGATATTTATTACAACACCACTCTATTCGAATATTTCATTCACAACTTTCACACACACTAACTGCATCTGTTGGTAGTACTGGGAGTCTCTACATTCGGTGTCGTGGTCAGGAAGCTAAAAGTGTCTGCTAGCGCCAATCAGCATTGTCGCTGGTAGGCGTGGCTCCCGAACCCAACACCGTGTTGCCAGCTTAAATTTGTTTGAGCCACGTGGCCTTATAGAGGCTTGCGCTGGTGAACTTTCTTTGGTATATTTTTCGTGCGTGAATTCCGATGTTTAGTGTTCCTAAGTCCTATTATTATCGCTATTATAATAATATGGCTACTGGTTCGTGAAATATGCAAATACGTGAAATATTTAAAATACGCATTGTTCCTCTGCTTGAAATTCCCGCTAAAGAACTGGCAACAGCCTGCTTCCCCCTCTCGAGAAATGTCAGAGCCGGAGATAGAACGGCCGAACAGTAGACAAACTCCTTGTCAGCTAGCGGGCCCATTCCCCAAAAATGCTAAGCAGAAAAACAGGTCCTTCTCCACTAAATATCAGGAAAAGTTAACTTTGGTAGGACAAAGAATTTGGAGAGAATGGTAGTGTTATTCATCTAAAAATGATTCTGTTTACTGTAAGCTGTGTTGGCTGCTTGGAGGGCAGAAATTGTCGTCAGCTTAGAGGGAAGGAATTCGAGATTGGAATTGCCTAACCAAAAGTATATTGTGACACGAAACTAGCTATGCACATTTGAATGCATGCGTCGTTTTCAATTCGTGGCGTAAGGAAAACACAGTTGACGCGGGTATGAATTCAGAACTGAAGAAAAGTGAGAACATATGGAAACAGGTCCTTGAGCGTAACGTGAATGTGACTAACTCTGGCATCCACTAATATAGCTGTAATTGAAGTTATGTCAGTTACTGATCGGTTATACATTATATTTTAGGGGGCCCGGATTTTAATTTTTGCAGGCGGGCACGTATTGCGTACGTTACGCCTCTGAATGAACGTAATAATACACATGGTTATCAGAAGATGTATCAGTATTTTGATGTGAATTGTAACGTGTGTGTACAAAAGATATTCTCACCAAAACACGTAAATGATTTAGGTCACATTGGTCACACATATCATACACCACAGAAAATAAGTTTGCTAAATTTTGGCCAAAGAATTAAACACAACACTTACCTAACCTTAAAACAGCTTCAAGATAAAGATACACACAAACAGAAAAATTAGAAACCAAATTCTGGATGCTTGCAACGCCCAGGTTAGCCAACAGAGTAACATTTATCACACTAACTGTTCAAAAGTCACAAGTACGAACCATAAAATTGTAACAAACCTTGACATTGATACAGGAGAACTTGGAAAATTAAATATGTGGGCGAATCACCCAACATGAAACAGAAAACAGAGTTCTTTTGTATATAAATTGTATATATATTAAAATTGGTTAAATTCAGTTTAAAAAAGGTTTAATTGTGTACCTGTTTACAAAGTGTTATATTAGTAAAAATATTACTTATATTGTTATATTACGTTTTGTTCGTTGTAATTTAAAAATGATGATTATGATATTTTTATTCAAATTTGGGGCGGGGCACACGCCCCACATGAAAACAAAGATATATGTTTAAAAAGAAGTGTTATAAAAGGGCAAAATAAGTAATATGTAGAAATGGGTGTTAAACATTTTTGGCACTAAAATGAGTTTATTTGCTTGGTAGTGTTATTTAGAATTAAAAAAAGAAAAACATGTTTAAAAATATTATAATATTTATATAAAGTACGTGGAAGTGAAATTCTAGAACGAAAAAGTAAACAAGATATGTATATTGGTTGGTACGTGACGTCAGTATAAAGAAATGAACGGTTACTGTGGAGAGAGAAAATCAATAATCTTCCTTGTGGAAAAAGGACGTGGAGAAGATGGTTTTATAGTGAAGAGGGGACGTGCAGGAGTAAGCAATTGTGTGTAATTAACGGAAACAGATGGGAAAATATTGTGCTGAAAAGGAATTACACAATATTCAAGGACCAGTTCCAACTACAACGAAGAAATCCCGTTCCACATGTCGCCACAACGTGGGACATCATCACAGTATAATTCAAATTACAACGAAGAAACCCTGTTACATTTGGAAATGGACGGAAGAACGTCAAACAGCATTTCAAAATATAAAAAAATTATCCAAGAACGCAATATTACTAGAAAGACCCATAACAGATAAGCCATACCATATTCATATAGAGGCCAGTACACATGCGTACGCGGCAGTACTCGTACAGCTAGATAAAGATGGTAATAACCATATCTCGATCTTTAAGCGTTACAAACGCGCCATGGTTCATCCGAAACCAACAACTACATCATGAGTTTGGTCTTCTACCCGTTCACCAATACATCCGACGCCTGGCACGTCCATTCTTTTACCATCTTCAGGAGGTCCCTGGAGCTGTTACCTACAATCTCGATGCTCGCACTCGCCAACCAGCTCGCCTGAAGCGCAGACTGCCCCAAGATCTTCTCCTGAGTGACGTCTCCAGCACAGATGCCTCAGACACGTGATTACTACTATCAGACTTTAAGTTCTCAATTTGTGTTACAGTTATCCTTCATATTTAGTTAGAGGAGTCGTTCACGGCTACCTCCATTGTTCTGTGTCCTGCTCCTATGTATCTTATAACAAACATCTGTAAAGCATAATTGCTGATCGATGGATAATAAATTAACAAAAAAAAAAAAAAAAAAAAAAAAAAAAAAAAAAAAGATCTTTAAGCAAAGTCGAAGCGAACGCAAGGCCATTTATTTGGCCTTAGCAGTATGTCTATAAATTATAAGATAATAGTATACAGTGATCACGTAAGTTTATCTTTTATAAAAAATTGTAAACTAACAAGTTCAAAGATTTCCAGATATATCCATGAGATCATGTCCTACGACATTGAAATCGTATATATTCCTGGAAAAAAAATATCTTCAGTGATTTTGTTCAGTGACAGTTGGTTGCATTTTATGCAAGGCAGTTGGTGGCCCTGTTTTTAAAAACAAAGACAATAGAGAATCGTGTGAAGACACATGAAGCATGTTAATGGCAGCTGCAATTATTATTTTGTAATATGCTTTAGTGTTGAAACTAGTAATAGACTTAGTCAACGTTCTTCATACGTGATCTATACAAAGTGTTTAGCAAATGATAAGTATGATGGTATACTATCTTTGAGAAATTAAATTAAATACATCAATATAAGCGTCAAACATTTTCTTCTCCTGACAATTGGCCGATTCTTCGGCAATACAGTCCATTTACTTTAATTTGATAGCCACAACTTACACCACGACGGAACAGATTTGTTATCCAGAGAGAAAGCAGAGGGTAAGATACCTGAAACTTTATCTCATCCCCACGAAGAAATAAAACTTCTGAAGTTAAATTGCCTATTGTATAGAAATCTAAATAAAAAATTTAAAAATATAGCTCAAATTCAAATAAACGACCCAAAATAAGAAAAATTGTTGTAGAAAGTCCCTGAAGTAGACGATGCCAAAGAAGATTGCACCGTAGCAAACAAAACAAAAAAAAAAAAGATAATATTTTATATAACTCCGAGGGAACATAACAAAACTGTGGAAAATTATAGTACACAGCAACCTCGAGGAAGAAGTGATAACCTCATTTCTCCAAAATTTACCTCATACAGGAAGTGAGCGAACAGCTCTATCTATACAAGAGGGATTATATATTAAACATGTAAGTAAAAGGGTGCGCAAAATAGTTTTGACATCTCCCCGTGCAAAAAAGCCAAACCTATTAATATGAAATATAGTTTTGGGCCCAAAACTATTATTAGGGAGAATAAGAATGAGTTGGTAGCTATAGACGCTCATGGAGAATTGCCGGCTAGTCAATTTAACTGCAAATATGTTTTTATTATGGTATATATTTTTATAAAAGTCGTTAAAATCTATCCTGTGAAGAATATAACAAGCACGAGATGCTTAAGAAAAATTTTGAAAGATTGGATCCCAAAATACGGAGAAATACATCAATCTTATCAAAGCAACCATGCAAAAGAGCAAAATTTTTACGTCTTGGGCATGGGTGTATATGTTTTGTTTGTTTTTTTTTTTTTTTTTTTTTTCATTTACGTCCGCCCCAACGTTAAGTTATATCGGACGGTGAATGAATAGGGTGAAATGATTCTCAAATGAGTCCAGGATCCATTGAGCTTAGAGTTACCCGACATTCGTCTTGAAGGAAAAGGGAAACCCCCGGGTTAAAAACCTTATCTAGGTAACTCACCCTGACCGAGATTCGAACTTGGGAGCTCTTGAACGTGAGGCAGACATGCTACCATCTACGCTACCGAGGCGGGCATGGGTGTATATGTGTGAAACTAAAGAAAGACAGTAAAATAAGCGGAAACATTTCTTTTCCTTATTTAACCACTTTTTATTGTTTCCGTTTATTTTACTGTCTTTCTTTAGTTTCACACACATACACCCATGCCCATATTAAAAGAAATAAAAAGGAAACCCCTGTGTAAGAATAATGCGAGACTTAAGTATTTACTGCCGTGTCCTGTGTCATTCCAACCATCGAGGTGGGGCGAATAAATATGATGAGGTTTACTCTTAGGGTATGCGTGGATATGTATGGGAGTAAGGACGGTTCAAATGACACTGGAATGCCCGTTTCAAATTGATTTAATGACTGCTTCTTAATATCATCACATCAAACTCGAAGTTACCGACCAAGGTTATCAATATTTCACTGTTCAGAGTGACCTTATGTAGAATGCTTAGAACGCTATAACACTTAATTCTTGCCTTCGCCCAAGACAGAACCAGAGTACCGTATTAATGGCCTGCTCGCCACGAACTGTCTTCCCACAGCTGCGTGCGTGTGTGACTTTCACTTCTTGAAGCCCTTTATTTACCCTAAAACTCCGTTGTGACTATTTTGTGCATTGTGATTATTAGTCTCGGTCATGCCATTATTAAGATTCGAACAATACCTATTCAAACGGAGTCAAATGCTACCCATTTAAAATTCATGCTAAGAAAGCCCTTTCTTACGTTTTCTTTTGTTAAGACTATTCAACCCAATGCCTGCACGTGTTGTAACAAAGATACACAATTCCTTTTAAGTCCATTACGATTCTTCACTCATTGCAGCCCTTAATTTCGGTATCAGAGGGTGGTATAAATACTGCAATGTGATTGAAGATATCTTATACCAAACCCATAACACCACTACAGGACTGACTCCCTTTGAATTGATGACGGGACAAACACCCAAATCATTGATGCCGAAGGTATCTACTACTCTGAAACCAAATACCCAATCGATAAGCGAAGAAGAAAAATACTTGCAAATTTTTGAAAGGATCAGGAGAAATGCTGAAAAACGGAGGAAGGAAGTCAAGAAAGGAAAAACTAAATGGAATCAGATTACCGGAGACGAAGTATTAGAAAGTTTTTAGTATATCCGACGCAAAGAAGACGCTATACTGGAGAATGAATTTAACATACAAAGCGCCATACATAACCATCAACCAATTTGGCGCCCGCCTTGGTAGCGTAGATGGTAGCATGTCTGCCTCACGTTCAAGAGGTCCCGAGTTCGAATCTCGATCAGGGTGAGTTACCTGGATAAGGTTTTTCCGGGGTTTTCCCTTATCCTGAAAGACGAATGTCGGGTAACTGTAAGCTCCATGGACCCCGGACGCATTGAGCATCATTTCACCCATTTCAGTCATCATCCGATATGACTAAATGTTGGAGGACGTAAATTAAAAAAAAAACAATTTGGCGAACATACATATGAATTGAAAAATGAAGAGGGAAAAATTATAGGAACATACGATAAATCATTACTAAACCTTCAACTTCTGTAATAATAAACCTATCATTTTGAAAATTTAGCCACATGATTAGAGTATAATTTTAAACTTGCATACAAATTTTCATATCGCTACACCAAATAGTTCATTAATGATTAATTATATTTGTAAAATATTATAAAAATTACTCGCTATATAAAATGTTCTACGCATCAAAAACTACGAGCTTTTAAGTTGAGTTGTTGTTTTAGGCTAGTACAGAGCAATTTTAAAAGACCCACAATCTTATTTTTTGGAATATTCTTGTAGCATTTGTTCTAAACTATTTTCAATGTGTTAGCTCTCAAGAGTTTGAAAATATTAACTTTTTTATTGTATAACACCATATAATTTCAAAACACGAACATTAACAGAAAAGGGAAATGTGAAGTTTCTTACTCGTACATATTATGGATCTATCCTGTAAGTTTCATCAAGTTAAATTAAAAACTTTGACGCGTGAGGCATTATGTATGACGAATCCTTTCAGCTTCTGGAACAACCTACTGACCAACGGGAACAGACGAATTACACTTTACAGGATATTCCTGAAAATTACATTGCAGCTACGTTTTCCACTGCACTAGCGGGTTGGATTATTGCGCTAACAGGCATTTATATTGGAAGAAGAATGCTATCGTCACCTAGAGTAGCAGGTGGCCTATGCAGTCAGAGGTGTGTCGGCCTCATTCCAAGTGGTAACTTCAGGTCCAACAGCTGCGGCCCATCAATCAGTGATGAATTCAGGCAGCGGCCCAGGGAAGGGCTGGGGAGAATTCTCCCCAAAAAATTAAAAATCGCCCTCGTTAAATTAATGTGGTGTGTGTGTGTGTGTGTGTGTGTGAGAGAGAGAGAGAGAGAGAGAGAGAGAGAGAGAGAGAGAGAGAGAGAGAGAGAGAGAGAGAGAATTGAAATTATCGTCTGGTGCGGTGTAATGTATAAGCGCGAACTATTTTGACAAATTTCAACTGTGCCGGCAGCCCCTGTTTAGTCATGCAAATACGACTATAACAAAATTCCGTTGTAATAAAATTCTACTTCCACTTTAAACGTCAGTAGGTCAAAAGCCTGCTGTGGAAGGGCGATGCGACTGTGCAATGTACGGTGTTTTTCCAATTCCTTTTATAAAAGCACTCACGTGAGTTTACCTAGTCCTGTATAGTTAAAGTCTGTTTAGTTAATTGGTGTGCACGTCGGCCGCTGCCTTTGACGAACCCTTATAATCGTTTTACAACACAGACCCTCCTTCTCCCAGATCTTTCTGCAAGGTTGCCACCTTTCTCGATACGTCATGGGTATCGTACGAGGTTTCGTCTAAATAATCTTATATCCATTACTGCAAAACTTCCTTAGTTTTGAATATATATACCGCCAAGCTACAATTCTACTGGATTCCACAATAACCCTTAACTTATTTAAAGTGCGGTATTTGAAACCCAGCTCCTTTAGGAGACCACGCAAAGTGCAGTGCCGATAAGGAAAACCACAAATTTCTTGCAAATGTGCAACCAATTCGTCTAAGGTGGTCACTCTCCCTTTTGCATAGAATCTATAAATTTCTCGACGAATTAAAACGCATGTGAAATTATCTACTTTAGAGAAATGTTTCCTTTTGTTTTCACACTTCATCGACGTCTTTGGAGTTCCTTTCGTCACAATATTTCTTACTGTATTTCTGTGAATACCCAGAATTTATCATCAGGTTCATTGCATGACCCCTTACCAAGATTATTTGTCAGCGCATATTTATAGAAGTTCAAAACAAGCGCTTGAATTTGCTTAGAAACAGTTCCCGTTATAACTTTGTTTTGAGAGGCTTTTCCAGTAATATAACTCGGCCCAGTTATTCACGCTATTGTCATCACTTTGATTATTTTCACTTGACTGAAAGTTATCTACTACTTCATTTCCCTGCCACGGTCTTCACATCGTGACACACAACGAATGTCTACACATAATGAAACAGATCAACTGGAAGTTGGAACTTTGGCAACTGAGACTCCACGTGGAGTAGACATGCGACTGTCACTTCGAGAAAATCAGGGTTGCTATTGGTCCTCAGCGATAGTGTTCCATTTCTGAAGTAAGGAGATAGATTTATGACGGTCATTAGTGGGCGGGAGAGTAGTTTCCTTTGAGCGGCAACTGCACTCCCGTTCACTAGACAGTCTTTACATGCGATTATACCCATTTAACTTCATGTTAATCGAGATAAACGGTTGCTATAATTACCTTATAAACAACGTTATAAACAACGTCTGGATATCGGTAGATGAAACAACCGATTCGTGTGGCCGATACTTGGCTAACTTCAAAGTATGAAAATTATATCCAGAAGAACCCGGCAAACAGTATTTACTTGCATGTAAAAAATCTTTGCTTGCATTAAAAAAAAACCAACCACAGCTAAATTGCACGATGTGTAAATGATTCCTTGCGTCTTCTGTGGCCTAATGAATAGGAGAACGATTGCTACAGGATGCGTGTCTTAGTCACAAACGCAGCTTCATATATATTAAACGCTGGCCAGTATCTTCGAGTATTTTTTCCTTATCCTATCTACCTCACATGTTTAGCCCATGGGCTACACCGCATTGTAAAAGAGAAAAGCTCTCTCTTTACATCAGTTAAAGTAATGTCAACCAGGAAAAGGGTGTTTTAAAAACGCCTGCTCGTGTACAGTTGTACACTACTGTCCGGCCGTTCTATCTCCGTCTCTGACATTTCTCGAGAGGCGGAAGCAGGCTGTTGCCAGTTCTTTAGCGGGTATTTCAAGCAGAGGAATAATGCGTATTTTAAATATTTCAGTACTTGCATATTACACCAACCAGGAACCATATTATTATAATAGCGATAATAATAGGACTTACGAACTTTAAAAATCGGAATTCACGCACGCAAGATATAAGCAAAGAAAGTTTACCAGCGCAAGCAGCTAAAACCACGTGGTTCAAACAAATTTAACCTGGCAACACAGTGTTGGGTTCGGGAGTCACGCATAGCAGCGACAATGCTGATTTGGCGCTAGCAGACAGTTTTAACTTCCTGACCACAACACCGGATGTAGATATTCCCAGTACTACCAACAGATGCTGTTAGTGTGTGTGAAAGCTGTGAACGAAATTGGTGCTGTAATAAATATCTTGCATGATAATGAAATTGTAAGTTGTATTTCAGTGTTTTAAAGCTAATATAGTCCTATATTTTCATTCTAAAGATAATTTTGAGGATGTGTTTTCAATTGCTCATTACTGTATGTTGGTACTATTAACCTCGCCCCTCCACCTCTTGCAATCGCAAAACGTCAGAGCCGGAGATACAACGGCCGGACTTTACAGTGCAACATTTTTCCGATGGACGGCGGGGTTGGAGAAGCAATCGATGATCGATTAGTTTAGCCTAGTGAAAGCCAAGGTCGGATTTACCTGCTGATCAACACTGACGTTCCCCTCCACCGACCACAGAAGGCAGGTGACGATGAACTTAATAATTCATAATCCTGCCTTTAAGCAGTCTAACCATCAATAATAATAATAATAATAATAATAATAATAATAATAATAATAATAATAATAATAATAATAATAATAATAATAATAATGCTTGTTTTCTGTTTATTTGCATCGAAGTATTCAAAATGAAATTATCTGTTTCTTAAATATTTATCTACATATACATATATATATACCACATGTATTGGTATAACTCATAGTGTTCAATATCTATTTCAAATAAATAATTCACTGAAGAAACGTGATTCACAAAATACATATCTCGTTCTGAAGCTTTTCCGTAAACAACAACAACAACAACAATAATAATAATAATAATAATAATAATAATAATAATAATAATAATAATAATAATAATAATAATAATAATAATAATAATAATAATAATAATAATAATAATAATAATAATAATAATAATAATAATAATAATAATAATAATAATAATAATAATAATAATAATAATAATAGTAGTAGTAATAATAATAATAGTAGTAATAATAATAATAATAATAATAATAATAATAATAATAATAATAATAATAATAATAATAATAATAATGATGATGATGATGATGATGATGATGATGATGATGATGATGATGATGATGATGATGATGATGACGCTACTGCTACTAAAAGCTGACCAGGATGACTGAGGTCCTGGCATTCTGATCCCAAGGTTGAGAGTTCAAGCCCGGTCTAGTTCGATGGTTTCTATGTGTGGCTAAAATTGAAATGCATCATATCAGTTTTATTGACATTTAAAGAACTCCTCCGTGAAACCTCCGACATGCCGGTACCGCTAACGTGATTTTGTATTTGAACCGTTATTATCAAACAAAATAATCATTTTATTTATTTCGTTCGTCATCAAAAGTGCAATATATAGTGTTTTTAATTTGGTGGCTATATTAATTGTAGTAGCATGTCCATACAAGCTGTTCCTGAGAACTTTATTTTCGGATAAAGATACACATAACTTTAAGTACCACGCAGTTTAATATATTAATTATGGCTAACCTATGAAAGGTAGGAGTATTCATGTGTGTGCGAGAGAGAGAGAGAGGGGGGGGGGAAATAACGTCATTAAAAAAGGATCGATTAATACCTAAGTTGATACTGGAGAATTGTATAAAACCATGTACGTTTCATGTGGCAAAATTATTTTTATTTTCCACTGAGGCTTAAATACCTGTGCGCCGAACGCGCTGGTCAGGTATAAGAAAACTGAACCGTCGTGGCGCAACTAACTGATAAGAAACCCGCCTTCATTTCGTAGGCCAGTCTTGCACGCATCGGAATACATTTGCTAGCATCAAGATGGGCAACTTGATTATCTGCAGTGTCATTCTACCAGGAGAACTTCAAGTGAAAGCTTTATTCAAAAGTATTGATGATACTTGTACTGCATATGTTCGTGAAGCAAAGAGTGCATTTGAATGTGAAACTGCATATCAAGATATAAATTTTATCGATGCGCATTATTCTTCTCTTTCAAAGGCTATTAAGGGTCTAGAAACTCGTGGTGCGACCACACACGAATCTTTTCAACTGATTGACAAAACAATTTATTCTTTAAAATTTAATGTTATCCCTAGTGAAACTAGAACAAAAAGTTAAAAATAAACTCAGTGCGGTTTTGAACTCAATCTCAGGACTAAAGAAGATTCAAGATATCATTGAGTATTTAAGTGGAATCAGAAAGTCTTTACCAGATGAATATTACGAGGAGTCACTTACCAGTGTATACGGTGTTCATTTTTACCTGTAATTTTAACGCGCAAAATTTGACGTCATCAATACTATCAATTCAATTCAATTCCAGGCTGGCAGGCTGTTTGGAACAGCCCGAAGGGTGGTCAAATCGTGTACCTGCTCTGGGAAGAGCTTTACCACGTAGTGGCGGGATATGAATGTTGCAGGATGACGGGTGTAAATTAAGTGGGTGTAGAGAAGGGAGGTGGCTTGTTGCTTCTCGGGGAATGATGAACCGGGTGCTACAGATAGCGTGCACCGCTGGTGGATTAGTTAATAAACTTGGAAGAAGATAAGTATAATTTTGAGTTTTCCAAAATAAATTTTGGATAGCTGTAATTTAGTTTAGCCTGGAATGTGGATCATGTGGTTACCGGTACAATACTATCGCTGATGGAGTGAGTTTATATACTATTCCCCTAGCGCCCTGCGATCGTACTTCATGTGCTGACAGCAGCTTTGAGGCCTCCTTCTACCGGCAAGTAAATATACTATTTGAAAGGTGGGTCTGCCCACATAATATAAAGGTGCGTAATTTCACCTGCTACGTAGGTACGATAAGCAGTTTTTTTCTATTAGAGCAGACATTTATGCATATTGTAAACCTGTCACATAAAATAGAAATATTTCAACTTCATCTCAATTTTTTTCTATCACCCACAGTTTTCTCACTATGTAACTTAATTACTAAGCAGAAAATGTTCCAGGATTGAAAAATAAATTAGTGTTACAATATGTAAAGAGCTTTTAAGCAAGAAAATATCTCTAGTACACAGTCTTATGTGTCCATTTTCTTATATTTTCATTCTCTCTTCCCCTTAGACAATGTCTGTATGTCGAGAAGCTATGCTTGAGGACTTTGTCATAACATTATTTATTGCTTCTAGATTGGAACCAGTCACTTTATAGCGTCCAGTGTCTCTCTTGTTACGATCCTATATCTTGGAACTGCTTAATGTACCTATTAGTTTTAAAAGACATACGGATGTCAACATTAATAGGCATTTTAATTAAGCGTGAGAAGGACAAAAATATTTTGTATACTGATAAAACGTAAAACGTTTATGTTGCAAACAAAAGTATGTCAATTCGACGGTACATGGACACTTTGGACAACATTACGCTCCAGGGACTTGTATGAATGCCGCATAAACTCCTCTATGCAGTGGTTTAAATTATATTTATATGTCGCACCAATTTTAATGCCGGTACGAAAGTACCATTCAACCATGAAGATGCGTGCTGTGTTCATATCCAGGGGAAGCTGGTTGTATTAGTTACCGGCATAACCACACTTAGAGCGCTGTAGTTTGCACACTCTTCCGCAAAATTTACAGCTTCTTCTCCGTAGAGGGCACTCTGATTTCAAGATAGACTCGCCAGTCATCTATGACGTCATTCTTGCTCAATCGGAGGGCGGGAAATAACGAATAAAAATGAACACCGTGTATAACACGAGTGTAGTGTGTCACTAACCAATCGCATCTGAGGATGTGGAACGTTCATTTACAGGGTATTAACTTATTCTGCCTCACAACAGAAAATCTGTAACCTCTGAAAACATCGAGGGAGTTTTGGTAGCATACTGTGATTCGTTATTTGGCAAGGAGTTACACATGTATTGGCGAATTAAAATAAAATGTTTACGAGTGCACATTCTTATATTTTAGTGCATTTTTTCACATTTTAGTGCATGTTTGCATGCATATATTTCATTTTTTAGTGCATAATAGATCCGGGCCCTACTTATGAGACAATATCTATATTTGTTCACGCAACATAAGATGTTATATCCAGGATTTCTTTATAGAACACTGCATAGTCATTCATCGAATTTTTCGGTATATTTTATAGGCGCACAACTAAGCTCATTTTTCACTTTTGCAAAGAATAATAGAGTATCATGAAGGGAAAGGCCACACTTTTCTAATTTCTCAATCGCTTTGGGTAGAATTTTGAAATGAGCGTTGATTACATTTAAATCCCTCTTTAACGTTTCACTTGCATCTTGGCTGAACACTAATATGAGCAAATAAGGACATGATTGTGCGCAGGCTCAAACCTCTACCTCAAATAGTTGTATAGATAATACAATTAAATATTTTAATTTAAAAGTGCTTTGCACATTCACATTTGCCAAGGGAAGTAAAATATCGACATTTTCTGATACTTCATTGCCGTAAAAAATGCAGTGGAGTTTATGTTCTTAGTTGTACAGAAGCAAATGTTTATTCTTTGGAAGCTTGGGCAAGTAAACATGTTCTTAAGTTTTCAATACAAAATGTCCTTTTTTTTGTCCAATGAACAAAGCGATCGCAAAATGCAGTACTGCTTCTTTAAGCAGCATATTTTAGATTGTGTATGTAGTTTTGGCATGCAATTCGGAGCGAAATTGGAAATAAGGGACATATTTCATGCAAAAAAAATGTAAAAGTGAGAGAAACTCATACAGAAAGGGTCCAGCAGGATTAAATGGGATGGCGTGGGCGATTTAAACATGCCGTTCATGTTTAAAGAACAGTAGAATCGTAAAAAATGCTTATTCAAAATGATTTACAGGTACCTATAGAAATTTTTATGTTAATTCAAAAACAGGAAATATGACTTTTACCTAAAATATCAGGCCTAGGGTCCTTTGATTATTATTTATCTTTTCACAACTGATCCAATTATTTAAAATGTATGGTACAAACGTGTATCTTGAATTTTCTGAGGACTTCCTGTTATAGTAATAATTCAAGCCATTAACGCATATTTTGCCTCTAATATAGGAGAAGACGATACTAGATCATATAACAATGCTCTGCCATCAAATGTGATGATACAATTGACTTTGTTTACTTCATAAGACATTGCTCATGTCTAAGCGCTTACGGCAAAGAATATTTCCACAAGACCGAATTGCAGACGATACATCTGTGACCGATACAGCGTCCCGGAAGCTAGCCAAGGGGATAACAAAAGTAACGAACTGTGGGGAAGGAAGGTGTGAAGACCCATTGTTTATTTAGGAGCACAGCTATTTTGTACTCGTTCTACACGGAAAACAAAACTTATGCAGATGGAAATAACTAGTCATGATGTCGGATTCACCGTTCGTCAAGAAGTCCCAGGTAATATTTACAAAGTATTACATAATTTGGCACAAATAGGACATACGTTCTGATCACCTATTGTATGGCTAGGTCTAAAGCAGGCTTGACAAAAAGGTGTCTATCGCGCACGATTTCCGTTGATATTTTACATACTACTTGCTGGGATCAGACAAGTTGCCTGATTTTGACGCTCGGGAGGGGAGCGAGGCATTTCTGTCACTCTCAAATACATACTATTTATCATATACCTATATGCTTTCGGGTGAAGAATAAGTTAATAAATTGCGTATAATTAATATTCAAGATCATCACCTAGGTAGGTATATAGTCTGTATTTTAGGATTAGGATTACTACGGAGGTGATTCGGCACTGCGACCAGTCTTGATCTATTGCACCTATGCCCCAAAGTGGAGCATCCCCAGGAGGGAGGATGAAGCGAGAGACAAGAGGGCAGCCGGGTGGCCGAAGGAGCCACGACAGTTGAGAGGGCACGATGCCTACAGTTTCCTTAGATGGAAAACTCTCCCGGTAGGCCAGGACAACGGGCGTCCGCCTATTGTGGTTCCGAAGCGGTCCCAGCAGCCGATTCACAGACCGGCAAACGATCTACCGGAGAACCAAGTGGTTTACTCAGAGCATACCATCCTGCCATGTACCGTCGACACTTCTGCCCTGAAATAGACCAGCAGATGAGACATGATGTGAAATGATAATGGAGATGAAATGGAGGGACAGGAAATTCGAGGGATGTAATTAACCTACCCAACATTCGACTAGCGACACGGGAAAACCCCTGGAAAAACCCATGGGTCAGGTAGGTCGGCCACGAGAATTAAACCCGGGCCTTCCGATTGCGGGCAGTGTGTAAAGTTACAATATTGGTTTAATAAAATTATGTATTAATTCCGAAAGACCTAATTATCAAAGGAGTTTCTAAGTATTAAAGCCCAGACTCAAACCACCCATCACTCGAGTCTGTTAGTCTTCCAACGGATGTGAGCGGGCTATGGTTAGATTTTGTAGAAAGCACTCACTAGACATATTAATCTGTCGTCCGTGAGGCCGAGCCGTGTCTAAGCGGTTAGAGCGCTCGATTTTCACCAAGGCGGTCCGGGTTCGGTCCCAAGCGACAGCAAAGTGAGATTTGTGATGGACAACACGGCTCTGGGGCGGGTTTTCTCCGGGACCTCCGTTTCCCCCACAATTTAATTCCACCGGTGCTCATCTGCATCTCATGTATCATCAGTGTCACCGCCTGCGTAGCCGTAAAAGCGGGCATCAACACTACACATCGCGGTCGTTTACATTCTTTGTATTAACATGTGGTTTAATATGAAGCCAACCGCTCAAGAATTCCTATGTGCGCCTACTATATATTATTCCAAGTATATACTATATACAAAAATATCCATTTTCAAACATTTCGGAACTAAACATAAGCTAATGGAACGATTTGTTAAAAGCGTCAAAAATTATAAGTTCCTGTTAAGTATTTAATATTAATAACAAACAGTAATAACGAAAAGAATGGCTGGCCCCGTAGCTCAGTCAGTAGAGCACCTATCTGCCGTGCTAGGGGTCCCGGGTTCGATTCCCGGCCGTGGTGGTAGGGACTTTTCTCCGAACAAGATAATTCCTCATCTTCCCCAGAGTCTGGAAGTATGAATGAGAGTGCGAATGTGTGACTGATCTAATGATTAAAACCCATCGAATGCGAGTTAAAAAAACCTTCAATATGTTCCAAAGGAGAACGGCCGCCGATATGACCACTGGAGTTAAAGGAACAAAAATGGAAAAAAAAAAAAAAGAGGGAACAAAATAAAACCGAAAAGAATGACCACATTATGTAACTATACTCCTGTCGTCCTAAGAAGCACACAAAACCTACTGATAAGCTACTCTCGTGCATACATAGGCGAAAGTGTCACTATCGTTTGTCACGCTTGTGCACGTGGACGCGAAGTAATACTAAAAGTTTGTTTCTCAAGACGGATGCAGTGTAGTTATGCATTAACATACAAAGATTATCCAAAGTTGAAACTTAATTTCGTCTATGGTTCATCATAAGTGCAGTAGAGTCTGGTTAATTCAAGGTAACAGAGGGCGGGGGTAGTATACCTCGGATATACTGACGGAGCACTAAAAGACCATAACACAAATAACTGAAAATAAACTTATTTATATTCACGTTTTAAGGTGTTTGTTTTATCTAGAGAGAAATCGCGATATGACCTTGCTGTTAAAGCGACTATAAATAAATTAAAAGGAAAAAAAAAAAGGAAAAACAATAGATATGTCTTGAACGTTTAAAGTTGTTCTGCTTCAATAGGTTGCAATGTTTTTGCTCGGCCATCCTTGATCAACATGGCGTCGCTTTAGGCTGTTGCACATCGGGCAATTACACCTCTATGTAGCGAAACCGTCCCTTGGTGTTCTTCCTCTCCTTCCTCAGTTTCTTTAGTCGGTTCATTCATAAAAGTGTGGAAGAAGTACGTCAGGTTTAAACTAGTTGGTTATTATTAGGCTGCAGATTTTGCAAGCAGTTTGCTTCAGTGAGTGAGTGTGTGGTGTTTTAGGGCCCGTCGACAACAAGGTCATTTGGGCCCGAAGTCAACACTAAAACCTAAAAGCTACACAGATTAAGCTAAAAGGCTAAAATAAAATAAAAACACTCAACTATTAAAAGTACATAAAAAAGCCCATCCCAAGACTAACAATTTAAAACCTCTAAAATTAACAAATATAAAATGTAAGTCAGACTTGTTTATAAAAACCGATTTCGGCAACAAACCGCAGTGCCTAAACCACGGCCACTGGGTCGTCTCCTAAAACACCCAGCAAGTTAGTCCCCAAGCCTACTGACTGGCGAACGCGGGCGTACTGCGGGCAATCGAGCAATACATGCCGCACAGTGAGGCGTACTGCACACGGAGCACACACAGGGGCCGGTTCCCCTCTTAACAAATGGCCATGAGTCGCTCGTGTGTGCCCAATTCTCAGCCGGGTGAGTATCACCTCGGCTCGCCGGTTATCCCTGCAGGAAGTTAGCCAGGGTTGTACGCTCTCCTTTATCGCCCGGAGTTGTGTGCCTTCCAAAGCTGTCCAGGACTGCTGCCAAGCAGATAGGAGTTGGCGACGGAAAAAACGTTGCACATCCTGGTATGGCACCGTAGTTGTTAAACTCCGGGGCAAACGGCAAGCGGACTTAGCAGCCGCGTCCGCCTCCTCGTTCCCGGAAATGCCTACATGGCCTGGGGTCCAAGTAAAAACAACATGGTATCCGCGACTAAGCATTTGCGAGATCAAGGCCTGAATTTTTAAAACGAGCGTGTGAGCTGCAATGTGCTGTTGCAAGGCCTGAAGAGCGCTTAGAGAGTCAAGTTTGCTTCAGGTTGCTTCAGGTTGCCTACATACAAAGCATTAGATCCGTCGCACAAAATGTGAACGGTCGCGGATATGAATCACAGTAAGGAAGAAGGCACGATCAGCTAACCGCTGCACGTGTACAGTCGGGTGAATAAACACTACAGCATGACGACGCTGCCTCATGTTTGCATATTTTCTATCACCTTGCGCAAAATATTCGGACGGGCGAACAATGTATACTACAGGGACGGAATACAATTTTGGTGTAATATGAAGAAGTATATCGTTTTAATATACAATGCATTTATACATTTTAATAGTATGCTACGCATTTTCAAGAGTCCCTGTAGCTTGTATGTTTAGTGATGCAATCCTCCATAAGATGAATATTTTTGTTAGTCGCTCCTCTGCATGCACATATTGCAGTGAATCACTATGCGCGTCTTAAACTTACTGAAGGTTACGATTTACAGTAAGACATTCCTTATATCGTGAGAAACCGCGTTCTACGTCGCTACACGTGATAGTTGCACAGCGATAATATTTTACATCAATTCCATTGAAGACAGAACGACAAGGTGGTAGGGGTGGAACCTCTGACGGCACTGCCAACGAATCCAGTTGCAGCTCAACCTAATTTCCGTTCGTTCTGGCGTTAGCGCTTACGAAATCCTCAGCCTAATCCTTGTTTCATGTTAGCTTGCCCCGTATCTCTTAACGGTCACGTGACCTTATCACATCTCATTGGCTGCTGTTGTGGTGCAGACTGTTGTGCGGTAAAAATTAGTTCGTTATTTAACATGGTGATATGTCTTTATATGTTGGAAGAGAATTGTCAAATTTATATTTTCGTAACCGTTTTAATTAAATATATTGCGCAACAAAGTTGATTTATCTGAAATGCGTGTCAATTCTTAAAAGAAGCGAAGAGGAGGTTCCTTTGCTCTCAAGCACATGGCACGATAGCACGTGATTCAGCAGTAGTGATGACATATTTGTTTATATGACTTATCACTGACCTTATTATGAACTGGATTAGTCATATATCGCCATTCAAAAGTGTACTACGCCGAGTGCTAGAGCTAAATTATTTTATTCATAATTTAGTGCGCGTGTACTTATATGTATAGTGGCAGAGTCTAACGCGAGTTTTTCGCTGAAGCATTGCAAGGGAAAAAAACATTACAAAGCGGTGAAAAAAGGATTGTGTTGCATGTGTTTAATGCACTCACAGAGAAGAGAAGTGACAGAAGTCGAACAGTGCCCTGAACTTGCAGGTGTGTTAGATGCGTAGGAACATCGCGACTTGAAATTGAGACAACAGAAAAACTTACCACTCCAGGGCGAAGACGCTATTTAAGAACAATCAGACTGTACCGAGATACAAGTCGACGAGACTTGGGTGAATGAAGAACACACGACAAATATGGCGTGACACGACTTTTAAGACTGAAAGAAAAGCATTTTTGCAAGGTATGTGTGCTGGTTTAAAAAATCCTAGAGAAAAGGCCGAAGGCCTTTCATTATAAACTTGTTTCAGTTTCATTGCTCATTCATTCAGTTTCAACTTGCTCAGTTTCATTATAAACTTCATTATTTTTGCATGCCTTCATATTCTTATATGTATGATTTTATCTCCCTGGCAATTATTATGACGTTTACTGCAGGTTTCAATGTGACGGGAAGGCACCGCCTATGGCCTATGGCGCGAAAGCATTAGCCAATTAGGATGAGGGAGAAGGTAGCTGAACGCGGAGTGATACATATCAGCGGGGCAAGGTTATATGAAACAGAGTTTAGTTATTATAGACCGACTATGAAACGAAAATAGGCGTTTGTTTCAAATAATGTCATAAAAGTGTCAGGTGTTTAAAAGTGGATTAAAGTGGCTCGGATATAACGCAACCTCGGATTTGCGAGACTATTTTGTACACGTATTACTACACTAACCCAGAAACAGTAAAGGTATTGCGGACGTGCGAGAAGATCTAGAAGGATGTAGAAATTACTATCGTGAGCATGACTGAGTAACTTCCTGCTTGGTTACGTATTTAGACCCGCAGAACCTTATCGTCTTCCTGGAACTGCGGTTTGGCAGCAAACATGATTAGAACCAAGGTTTTTTGCTTAATATAACGGGGTTGATTGTGCCACATGAAAACAAACGTTTCCATTTAAGGGAACTATTCATAAATGTTTTAGCGCTTACGTTGCTTTGCAGCAAATCAGTAATGTTTCACAAATTAACATAAGCTTCGAATTATTTCATAGTTAAGTAATGGTCTTCATATTCCTTCCTGAGTGAACATGAACACCTATTTAAGTGCATCAACTGAGTAAAGCGAACTGATTATTTAAGGATCATTGCCAGGATCCTATCAGCGACGCTGGTGTGCCTGAATTTCAGCGTGCAATAGTTACTTTAATTGGCAGTAAATATACTTATATCGCTTCCAGCACACTTAAACACCATCGATGTGGGTCGGATTTGAACCCACGACCTTGAGAACAGCAAGTTAACGCCTAACCGAATGAGCCACCCAGACCGATAACGGATTATATATTATGTGGATTATTCGTGCCTGGCGGTTTTCCTCATTTTCGCTATTTATCTTTTTCGTGCGTATTTAGGGAAGAAAAGGTATCTCATTTCATACAAAATGAATACAAAGAATTGGATATTGCTAGCTGAACCAAATAGACGTTTGAGGTCCCTTTAAAAAAGCCACAACATCTTAACAAAAACACCGTCATGTGTAGGGTGTAACTCGGCAAAGATGAAGCAGTAGGCTTAGGATTTAGAAAGGAAGACCTTCGTCCGGTTGCATCTATCCAAACAACCTATTAGGGAAAATTTAGGTATATTGTTTCCTTATCAAAAGAAAAGAAAATTATAAAACGATGATTAAAATATTCATAAATTTAAGATGTTAACATGACAAAAAAAACTTATTTTGAATTTTCTAGAAAGAGCTCATTACAACCTTTCTACTCTGATGTTCTGGCAATGTAGCGTGCTTCATAGGTGACCATTAGCTATACGTTATTAGAATAAATGTTATGCTTTAAAATCAGGGGTTAGCAAACGCCGATTACGATTAAACATGTGCAACTTGCGAAGTATATACAGAATATCTGTAAAGGTCTGTGAAGTTAGGCTTAAGCTGCGAATCAACACTCATTTTACCACGGTAGTTCTTACAACACACAAACCATAATAAATCTACTTTGGAATACACTGAATATACATCATTATTACACAGTAGAGTTCCGGCGAATATACGCTAAGAATACTCACGGTGTAAAACTGATATAATTCAAAATCGTGGTTTTCAACGGAATAATACCGGGGAAGATGGTATACATGTTAGAATTTATTACTTCAATGCAAGTGAAGGATAAGAAATTACCTTCTTCCTATAAAGGCGTTTTTCTGTTGGTGTGCATTATATCAACCAAGTGAACTGAAAATAGAGGCATAATTGTTCTGCCCCTACAAGAGAACAGCATTATTGTAGAGCACAAAATTCACCAAGCAACTCTTTCACCGCCGTTTTCGACCAGGAAATGTTTGAAATGTTGTTGATGAAATGGAGAGACAGAAAGTCGCGGAAAGGAACATAACCAATCCGGCTTTCACATAGTGACCAAGATTAAACCGCCTAAAACCTTTTGGTCAGGTTGGTTGGGCTCCAGGGTTCGAACCCGAGACCTACAGAATGCGAGTCACAAACGTTATTGCCAAGGACACCCCGCTTCGGTAACATTTCCCAAGAGTCCGAATAGTTAAATATATTTGTTGACATTTTGAAATGTTACAACACAATAGATAAAATAAAGAATGAACACATAATACCTAATTAATTACCTTTATATCACATTTTATGCAGACAAAAGAGTTTATTTGCATCAATAACTTCATCAGGTAATTACTGGGATGCTTTCTGCTATCAGATCCTAGCTGACCCATGAATATTTACTGGTTTATCCCCGTGATGGAGATTTCACTGCACTGAAACCACCAGGAGAAAGCATATTCTTGGCTTTAGAATGGATCCGCCCATGTACCGACCAGTTTCGCTCGGTGGTGGTGGTGGTGGTGGTGGTGGTGGTGGTGGTGGTGGTGGTGGTGGCGGTGGTGGTGGCGGCGGCGGCGGCGGCAGCGGTGGCGGTACTCGGAGCCACCTCTATGAACATCCATGAATTTTCATTCACCAATTAGCAGCCTAAGAGCGTTCAACTATTTGTTTCTCTCACCTTCCACGACAGGATCGTTCTAAATTGACACAGATTTCAAGCGAATAAATCCAACAATTTATTACAAGCCCACCTATATGTATTCATGCATTGTGCACGCAATAAAAGGCACCAATTGTGTTTCTCCCTACATTAGTTAGCAGAACTGCACATACGAGGTATGTTAAAAAAGTATCGCGAATTTTGAATTTTCACGGGCTACGTATACTGGATTTTCGATTCTTTTGTGGTGTTATTTTGGTACTCATGTCCCTCATGTTGACAAGCTCGGTCATTTTGAATGTTCAGTTGATTGTTGGCGGTTATTTTGCTTCGACGTGTTTTGGTTCCTCTTCGTTTTTGCCTATTCCAGACTGGAACAAAGAATCTGTATCAAACTTCGTGTGAAAAACAAAATTAAGAGCGAGGATGCATTCCGAATGTTGACTGTGGCACATGGTGAAGCTACCTTGCACCAAAGCAACGTTTATCGGCG
>CM060948.1:201790182-201865182 GCA_030765055.1 Mantis religiosa | reverse complement strand
TTAACAAATTTTCCATTTTGTTTATTAATTCACTGTTCCTTTCAACTGCAGTTTTATATGACTTCTGAGAGCAAATTCAGTTCTTTTGGCAAACAACACACAAATGCCACACAACAGCAATGTGATAGCGCATTCTTATATAATTTGTCCGCCTTTTAAACTTTATTAGATAAGGCCCAGTGCTATTAAGACGTGTTTTCCTTTGGATAATATGGAGTATACAGAGTAGTATATTGAGCCATTGTCACACGCGCACACAGGTAGGTCTACGAAATTTTCATATATAAATCCATTGCAAAGGTTTAAGACATGTTTTCATCTTTGTTTGCAGGTAAAGAAAAGCCTTTGGGAGACCAGGTTCTATGAGCTGAAGCTAATCGCGGTATGCCATTGCACTAAATGGCGGTTGTTCATTGTTTCTCAGTGGTAAAATGATTACATAGTGATTTGTTTCACGAACGTCTGTGAAGTACCACACGGGTAAACCACTTTAACTTATTGGATAACTGTTCACCACTGTAGAAACACTTTCTGACACGTTTACCGTTTGCATTTCAGGCACATTGACCACCGAGTAAACAAAAGAAAAACAAACCTCTTCTCTAGAGAAAAGTTCATTCTCGCGAAAATTTCGCACATTTTTGTTACATACCTAGCAGAAAGGGAGCCACTATCTCTAGTACCAACCAAACCTTTGTGATGAATTGGGCATTTGAAACCTAACATCAGACAGCGCGCGTGTTCATACTCCGTATCAAGAAGTTGCACCTACATACACTTCCTTGCAGTCATTTGATATTCAATAAACATGCCATATAATAAAATGTGTTTTTGAAAATTAAACGGAAAAGGGATACTTCTAACACATCAATTAACCCTACACCCCTGGTAATCTGAAGCTGCGTATACATTTGTGAACAGAAAAATCGTCAGGATTACCAACTTTATTTCATGAACTTCTGTTAAATAGCTCTTAAAAATTTGCTACATCCCTGAAAAATCGGTCAGGAGAAAAAAAAAACATTGTATATATCTAAATTTATTGTGAAATATTAAAAGCCTTGAACATGCACTTCTCTTGTCTTCTTTTCTACACTATACCTATAAAACAGCGCATTACTAGTCTTATATGTAATAACATCTCACATATAAATGATAAATGAGAGCTACACTAAATTCAATTCACTTGGTGTAAAACCCTAAGATTTCAAGGCCACCGACACCGTTAAACAGTTCTTAATTATCTTCTAACGGTACTGGTTTGTCAATATTGCCTACTCCTTTTGCTGTAAGCTTCCATTGTATCTAAGATATACAAACATGTGAGTTAATTTATAGGAATTACAAGGTAAACAAATGTATGGTGCTAACCAATTATTTAGAAAACGTACCTTTTTTCATAACTGCGTCATCAAATTTTCAAGTTGTGACAATACGTTAATTGAAGTCGAAGACCAGCACAAATCTTGAAGAAAAGCATTTACTAGGTGCTTCCCTTACCCTAAGTAGAGCTTTAGCAAGGTTCATTTCACTAAACCACCTCTCTGAGATAAAGACAGAACTAACCTTTCTAAATTACCAAGTACCCGAAAAGACTATTTATTTGCATCTCCCTATTTTGGAGACTTCTGCCCAAAACAGTTCTGTCACATTTTTATTTACCATTCCATAAACGGATTTTCTGACAGTAAAGTTCTGGTCAGACAGGATGGGCCGAGATATTTCCATCTCCAAGGATAGGGGAGGATCTATCTCTTGATAACGCCAAATAGTTTACAGATGCTACGGCTGACATTTTATGAAAAAAGCTTCCACGTTTTTAGCGAAATATTTTTGAAGATCAGAAACAAGATGAACACTCCGACTTTTCGGATTACTGTATCCGTGTTCACATGTATATGCCGTTGGTAAGCAGGACCCGCACTTGTTCTTCAAATGCATAACTCATATTTGGCTTGGGATGCAAACTTTTATGGACATTAGCCCAAAGCAGAGGCAAATCCTCTCGACATCCTTTCTGTCTGTTTTATGCAGCAGTGGATGACGTGACCACGCATTTGTTAATAAGTAGGGCACTGAAGTATCCTACGATTTAACTGTTAAATTATTCAGATGTTAACATACAAAAATTAAATTGAATCCTCCTGAGTTTTATAATACTGCAATAAGTGGAGGATTATATAAAATCTGCTTTTTTTCTGTCGGCTGACAATGAAACTTCGGCTTCAAGAAATTCAAACTGTCCTGAAATAGTCGAAAGTCGGCTGAGTTGGCGACGCTGAATGTAATCCCAATGTGGTCTTGCTACATGTATAAAGAAAACAATGTAGACACACGGTCGCCCTGATTCATGGATATATATATACATATATACATATCAAATGGGAAGAGTTCTGGAACACGGCGAATTAGATGTGTTTGCGTGCTCAGCATTGCCACCTCGTTACCCCCAATTTTTCATACTTCCTTCCCTCCCAGCCTCTCCCCCCCCCTCTCTCTCTCTCTCTCTCTCTCTCTCTCTCTCTCTCTCTCTCTCTCTCTCTCCCTCTCTCTCTCTCACGTGCAAGTATTTTTGGTGCTAGGCGTAAGGGAACCCAAACTGAATTTTCCAGAATTTTACAAAGTTGAAATTAAAATTGGAACATGGATATTTGCATATTATGTATAGGTTTTAAATGCTATAGTTAGTTTATAAATTACCTATTTTTCTAATTAAGGAACTGCCAGTGGCTCATCCATATAGCTGTGAACGTCACTTACGTCAAGAGACAGTTCGTCATAGCCACTGTCTTCATTCTCTGAGTCTTGTAAATTTATAATAGACTCCTAAAATTTATTAACATGCTATTTTTTCAAAAGTCCGCCCCCTTGTAGTTAATCTGCAAGTTGCACGCAGTTTTCCCATTCTTGTTCTGTTACCTTGTCAATATCTTCGTAAATAAATTGTTTAACGTCAGTCAGTTTAAAAGAACTGTATTTCAACTCGCCGCTTTAAGACCACACTAACTCAATTGGATTGCATTGGTAGTGGTAAGGAAGAAGGCGCATTACCTGCATCTCATTTCAATTGAGAGTTGACTAAGCTGATAACTTTTTCACGGTTTTTAAACGGAAGAACTGAATAATAGTATTTTAAAGTATCTACAGTAAATAAATGAAGTATTCATTAACGCGTGACGACTCAAGTTCTGCAGATGCAGCATTCTACAGGCTAACGGGAAGTGTACCGTTTGCGCTCAATCGAACTTAACAACTACCTTGGCTTGTCTAAAGTAATTCTTTTAGCACAATGTCAACAGTTTATAGATACATTTCAGTTCTGAGTAATTACAAATATGCGTGCACACATACAAATACATACCAACCAACAATGGTGGTCACTACAGTGATGCGTTATAATATACTGGTATTTTATTTATTTGTACTATGAAAACCATTTAAGCTAAAAAAAAAAAAATGCAGCTTTTGCGGTTGTTGGTTTCTCCCTTCATCATGGATCACATTTTGCAAAATTTGAATTTCTGTCTTAGCGAATAGTATTTATTAGAGATGGATTCACTTGCTAATCACACCACACCCGATTGGTTGCTGATCTGATAACAGTCAGGGACATTCCTCCCGAATTCAAAGTGGTGATAATCGGGTTTTACTGTGGCAACAATAGACTATTCGGCTAAATTTCTTGACTACAAAATGCTCGGGCATTCGCTTTTGACCTTGATTTAATTAAAATAACCAGTCCGGATATATCCTTTTTCTCTCTTGTACTCAGCGAACTTATGGGTTGGGCTACTTAATGCAAAGCTCTATGTGAAGTGTCTGCTGCTGAGTACAAGCTTGTCGTACAGATATTAGTGAGCATTTACACACCAAGTTCAAATCTGTCTCAAATTAGAACGATCCTGTTGTAAACATATGGGAAGGGAGAAAGAGAGACAGATATGCCTTAAAGGAGCACTCTTAGGATGCTGAAAGGAAATTCATGGATGTTAGTAATGTTAGTTCCGAAGTCCTCCGTCTCTCTTTCTTTACTATAAGTTTCCAACAGGATCGTTCTAGTGTGACACAGATTATAGTTACTTTGATTAAACCGAGCGGGATGGCTCAGACGGTTTCGTCTGTGGCCCGCATTCGGCAGACCCGGGTTCGATTCCCGTGGCCGACCTGCCTGGCCTCTGAGAATTTTCGGGGGGTTTCCCGGGTCGCAAGGTGAATACTGGGTTGGTTAATTACATCCCCCGAATGTCCTGTCAGTCCATTTCATCTCCATTATCATTTGCCATCATCTCTCAACTGGTGGTCTCTTTCAGGGCAGAAGTGTCGGTGGCTGTGTCGGCGCTGTCGTGACTCCTTGGGTCGGCCACCCCCTGTCACCTCTCGCCTCATCCTTTCTCCCGGAGAAAGGATGAGGTACAATAAACCACAGGTTTCGCTGCCGAATCCCCTCCATAGTAATCCTAATCCTACTACGTTGTATTAATGTCCACCTTAATTTTGAAGGAAGGAAGGAGGGGGAGAAAAGGGAGGGGGGAGGGAGGAAGAGAGGAACAGAAAAAGGTCAATCACTTTATAGCGAAACTCATGAGATAATAATTGCTAACATTTTTTAAGGGAAGAAGCCCAACATACGGATAAGTACTCTCCTGAGCTTTACAAAGAAAATAAAATGCAAGAAAGCATGCTACAGTTCGGTTCGCCTAATTTTACAACAAAAGTACAATCATGAAGAAAGAGTACACTTTGAGACTCTTAGAAAAGCGTGTTAACTAGAATAACAAGAATTTACGAAAGATAGTCTAATGGAAGAAAGAATTGAGAGAATCATAACAGATTCCATAGAAGACGATGATATATCAGGCAGCAAACAATTAAAATGCGATAAAAGACTTAACTGAAGTTTCCTTACAAAATAACATGGTTACTGAAACTATGGTATTCAACTTGATAGCGCCTGTAGGAATTCTCTGTAAAAAGATTTATGAAATATACATTCCAATGATACTTAGGGGGGAGGGATTTTATCACAATGAGACAATACTTGTAAGCGACCAGCCTGGGCCGTATTTGTAAGGACATTTCTGGAACTCCATGATGTATCTCCGGGCAGTGCAACAACTGTTAGTTCCTGAGAAAGCAACAAAAAAGCCTAATGTTCAACTGAATAGAAATATGGCAATTTTATGGCAATTTTTCATACCTTCGTAGGTTTTTAATATATATTGCACCACCAGTGTAATGTTTCTGTGCTACGGTACATATTACTATGTACTGTTTTGGAGGAGGTTGATTATGGCCAAACACGCACACGCGCTTGCACACACACACACACACACACACACACACACACACACACACACACACACACACACACACACACACACACACACACACACACACACACACACACACACACACACACACACACACACACACACACCGGTGCGTTCTAAAAGAAAACATTTTACTGACCTTAAAAAAACTGCATGGAAGCGTACAAAAACTAAACAAACTATTTTGAAGAGGACCATAATGCTCTATCAAATAACACAAAACAGTTTGCCAATTTTTTTGCATGCCAAAATTCCACTTTAATAAAAAAAAAGGCAAGACTTGTGAGCCAGTTGTTGCCCTCTTTATGTATCTTCTCTACTTTCACTGTATATCTTAATAGCTCACTATGCAATTCGTTCAATTCCTGCACCCCCCCCCCACTTACATAGATAAGCAATCTAGCAACATTCTATTGCGGAAAACGTACTGGATCGGGATTGTTGGGGATTTGAACTTGCAGTCATATCCAAATGTTAACATTATTGAATATATCAATGTATAGAAAATACAGAATTGTATTAAATGTATAAAATCACAACAGATTTAAACATCGAAACAACTAGAAAAAAAGGTAGGTTGACGCTGTTTGAACAGCAGAAATTAGAAGGACGAGAGAGGAAGAACTTTGGCATGTAAATGCAAATTTTATGCCATATATAGATAATATTTAAATTTGTATATGGTCACGAAATCTTGTAGCAAGAACATTTTTGTAGATGTTTCCCCAGGAAACTTCATAATTCTCTCTTATCCTTAGGCCGAGGCCAATCCCTCACGGCCTGTGTCTTCTCCGGGTCTGTGACCACTCCGGTTGTTGAGACTATGTGGCCCAAGTATTGACTTCCTTGCGGAAGAGCTGTAACTTCTTCGCATTCAGCTTCAAGTAAGTTGCCTGTAGTCTCTGTAGCACCCTGCTCAAGTTGTCGGGATGTTCTTCAAAAGTTTTGCCGACGATGATGTCCAGGTACAGCAGACAGGCGTCATAAGTCAGTCCTCTCATCACTGACTCCATGGCGCGTTGGAAGGTAGCTGTTGCGTTACAGAGGCCAAAGGGCATAGCTGAAATGCCAAAGCCCTTGGCCTGTCGAGAATGCGGTCTTCTCCTTGTCTCTCGGGTCCAGGGCTACCTGCCACTAACCCGACTTCAGGTCCAAGGTAGAGAACACCTGCGCACCAGCAAGCGTGTCCAGGGTGTCGTCAATCCGGGGTAAGGGGAAGCACTCTTTCATGTTGACAGCGTTCAGCTTCCTGTAGTGGACGCAGAAGCATAGCTCGACCACCTTCTTCGTCACCAGAACTATAGAGGAACACCAAGGTCTTTCAGATTTTTCAATTACTCCCCTGGATTTCATGTCCTGTAGCATTTCCCTTACCGCCACTTCTTTCGCTAGCGGAACGCCTCTAGGTGGGTACCAAATAAGCAGGGCGTCTCCGGTCACGATGTGGTGGAATACTCGGTCCGTGCGGCCGTAGTCACCGTCGCCTTGGCTGAAGACGCACTAGTATCGTCTCAGCAGTTGTCGAACTTTCTCCAGGGATTCTGTGTTCAGGTAGTCGGCCGCCCTCTCCAATAAGCCTTCCAGCCGGGGTCCCTGGTGTTCCGTCGGCACCGGCTCCTCTACCTAGTTCATTGGCGTTACGCTGACCACGGGCTCGCACGTCACCAACTCCGTCCCAGCCTGGACGACGTGATCGGTGTATGTCAGGTTGAGCAGCCTTACCGGCACCTCCTCTCGGCAGGGCAAGAATGTCCTGGTTACACATAGCCGTGCACAGGTGTCTTCTAGTCCAGCATCATGTTATTCGTCCGCTGGCCTTCCAGTCGCGCCGTCACCACCACCACCACCACCACCACCACCACCTCGCTTCTCGCTGGGACCACCATGTCTTCCTTCAAGATCACCCTGCAGATTTCAAGGCGCTCTTCGTGTTGCAGGAGTATCACCTCTTCTCCATTGAGCTGCTGGACTTTCCTGCCGACGTAAACGGTCGCCCCGTGGCTCCTGAGGGCATCCAATTCTAGTGTCACGTCCTCAGCCACCTTCGCTAAAAACACCCACTGACGCACGGCACTCCATCCCGAGGTCAATTTCAGCAGAGCCTCCTTCTCCACAGGCAAGGTGTCACCAGATGCCGTCACTAGCTGATATGGTCGGCTCGGTTTTCTCGACGGAAAACCCTTGGCCACGTCAGGTCTGATAATGGTCACGGCTGCACCAGTGTCCATGAGCACGCGGCACGACTTCCCTCTCACCCAACCAATAAAGTAATTATGATCATAACTTTTGGAATGAACATTTACAGAAATTACGAAGACGAGTTCGTAAATCTAGAAGAGTATACCAAAGGAGTATAATTGCAAAGGAGAGGAGAAATTTGGAAATATACCGACGGGTAAAAATACACTACAAAGAAGAAATAGAACGAACGAGAGTAACATCATGGGAAAATGACAAGGAATATTAAATGGAAGATAAAGTTTGGGGAATTCCATATAATATTATAACAGAGAAAATAGAAGCACCTGAAGTTATTTCTACATTGGAATAGGATGATGGTACATATACAAGGAATTGTATTGAATCTATAAACGTTCTTCTAAATACACTTCTGCCGGCGGATAGAGAGGAAGTTGAGAACGACGAACATAAAATGAAAAGAGAGATATATAATAGTCCCTAGGTAAATGACCAGGAATAGGATGATGGTACATATACAAGGAATTGTATTGAATCTATAAACGTTCTTCTAAATAAACTTCTGCCGGATAGAGAGGAAGTTGAGAACGACGAACATAAAATGAAAAGAGAGATATATAATAGTCCCTAGGTAAATGACCAGGTAATATATCCCTTTGATGAAATGTAAGTAAGGCTTACTATTCGAAACATGAAGAGAAAGAATGCAGCTGGACCAGACCGTATTACAACAGAAGTCATACAAAACTTACAATATCAAATAGCACCGTATCTGACCAGGTTGTTAAATGACTGTCTTATACAAGGCAGAATCCCTTATTGCTGAAAGGAGGCAAATGTTACGATATTAAAGAAAGCAAAGGATAAGGATCCAACGAAACCTAAATCATACCGACCCATATGCTTATTAAATGCACTAGGAAACGTTCAAGAAAAGCTCATCTACAATAGGATCACTGAATATAGGATAATGTTGGGAACGACAAACAAGCAGTACGGGTTTAGAAAAGGGAAATCTACTGAAGACGCTTTGAACGAAATAACAAAAGATGTAGAAACTACCAACAATAAATACGTCATCGCGATTTTTATCGACATTGCAGGAGCATTTGATGTGTGGTGGCCTGAACTTTTTGGCATTTTGAAAAATCAGGGTTATCCATCTACTGTGCTAAGCATATTCAAGAATCATTGTACGGATCCAAGAAATAATGAAATAACGAATGGATGCCCGCAGGGATCCATACTTGGGTATCTGTTTTGGGACATCCTAATCGAACCTTTTTTGATAAAGCTAATAGAACTACCAGATACAAAGGATGTAATCGCATATGCTGATGATGTGGTGATACTTCTGGAAGCTGATAGTACACTCGATATCCAAACAAAAGCGAAGCAAATCATGAACAAAGTAGAAGAATGGTGCAGGAATGTAAAACTGGAGGTGACACCAGCAAAATCAGCGTGCGTCATATTCAAAGGACAGTTAAAATGAAAGCCAGTTATGAAAATTAATGGACAGTCTTAAAGAGGGTGACACATTTGAGTTATTTTGGATTACAGGTGGAGGAGAAGTTTAATTATGTCATGCATATTAGAAAGCTAACAGAAAAATCAGGCAATATTATGATGAAAATTGCGACATTAACAAGAAATTTCAAACTACATTTGAAGGCAATAAGAACTTATCACACTGGTATTATGTTGGGAATTACGGGATATGCATCGGCCATATGGGCCCACCGTCTTAATCTGCAGAAGAACAGAATAATTAGGAAGACGCAGCGACAATATCTGATAAGAGCAACAGGTGAAACGGAAACATCTAGAATGGCACTACTTACCATATTAGGTATATGGCCTCTAGATGTTCCTATCAGAAGGGCAGCCATTTATTGGTTCAAAAAACAAAGTTTGGATAAGGTAAAGGAAATAGTTAGTAAAAGATGCAGTGACAAACGACAAATTAATTCGTAATTAATATATGTATGGCTTAGAAACAGGAAGAAGGGTTCACAGTATCTTTCCAAACATCAAAGAAAGACAGACTACAACATGTTGATCGCAAGCAAGGACATTATTTATCGGGCCATGGACCGTACGGCACTTATTATAAGATCAACAAGAAAAGAGATGATAATTGTGAGTTTTGTGGACTACAGGATACACCCGAACATGTTCTATTTGAATGCCAAAATTACCGAGAAGAACTTCAGGATCAACGGCAACAATTAGCTGGAAAACAAATAGCAACAATAATCAGAAATAAAGAAGATTACAGATTAGAACAGATGGCAGGAATAGTATCCAAACTGAGTTAGGACAGATATCTACAAGAGAAACAACTGGGCTTGCATAAATGTTTAAGAAGAGAAGAAATTGAACATCAACCACAACTAAGGAGATCTACTACATTAAGACAAAGCAGACAAGTAGAGCAGGAGGAGGATCATCTACATTCCCAATAACCAGTCAGGAACAGGACGACTGAGAATTAACAGACGAAGGCAACTGGATTTTCACGGGCAGGATTGCAGCAGACAGGAGGAGGATGGTCCAATTAGACGAGTAAGAAGATATTTCAAATTAATAAAAGATAGAATAAAACAAACGACTAAATGATGAACTGCTCCTTTTGCTGATGTCAAATCATGTAACTTGTTGAGGAAGGGTATGGATACCAGGCTAAAATTGTAAAACTTATATAGTGTAAACTTATACAGTCAAATTATTATTCAGTAGAAACAAAAATGCGATAAAGTTTAATTTGATTGAGTTGTTAAATTTATTTTTGTTAGAGGACAGTTGAACAGAACTAGGATTAGATTTGATTTGGAAACCATATCAATAGATTAGTTTAGATAGGTAATTTGTATCTGCAAAAATTGGATGTATTTCATAAAGTATAAAAATGAGAAATAAAATCGGTGGATATTATGCCTTGGTTTAGAAACTAGATACCAAGGTATAGTAATGCAGATTTTATTTCTATTTTTTTGTCCACTCTCCCAACACGCGCCACTTGATCTTCGCCGGCGTCCCTCGTCTGGCCTTCGGTATCCCGTATAGGGGATACTCCTGGTTCTCGACGTCGGGGTAGCCGTCCCCTTGGCCGCCTCCATCCTCAATGCTGCCGTTAGCGCCTCGTGGATGGTTTTGTAATCACCGAGAATTAGGCGCTGACGTATCTCGGTGTCTCTTACCCCGTCAACGAATGTGTAGGCAGCCTCTCGGGATACGAACTCGGGTGGGAGGTCGACTAAGGCTTTGCTGGCGAGCTGCTCAATTGCCAGGGCGAACTCCTGCAGCGTCTCCCATGGCTGCTGCGACCTTGATTTCAGCTGGCTGCGGTAAGCTACGGATAGGCGGTGGTTTAGGAAGCGGTTTTCCAGGGCTTCCCAGATGTCCTTGGCACCGCCGCTGCCTGGACCGCGTTCAAGACCTCTGCGGCCTGTCCCTGGAGGCTGGCTATTAGCTGTGCGGCTTCTTCCTCCGGTAACCACTTGTTGTGCTTGGCCACTGCGTCAAACTGGCAGCGGAATGCTTCGAAATTTGTCGCGCCGTCGTATTTTGGCGGTTTGACGCGCGCAGATGTGTCGCGTCCCGGCACGTCGTGCTTTAAATCCTGCAATCTCCTGCCGACGATGTCCTCTACCATGGCGTTCAGGGACTTGGTGTTGCTGTCGGCCTTTCCCTCCAGGTCGTTAATGCGGTTTGCCAGGTCATCGACGCGCTCGTCCACTTAAACCCATCCGCTTGGCCAGCTCCGTGACGATCTCCTTCACGCCGGTCGACTGCTCTCAAACTTTACGGCGAGTGCTTCGTTCGCAGCCTTCATTTCAGATAATTCGGCCTTCATTTCCGCGGACAGGTTGTCGTTTGCTGCTCTCATTTTCGTGGTTAATTCGGTCATCTTCGCGGTCATTGTCGGCCAAGCTACTATTTGCAGCTTCCGTCTGCGTTGTTAATTCGGGCTTCATTTGTTCGATCTTCTGGGTGATGTTAACGTTAGCCATCCTCATTTCTTTCAACTGAACTAGAATTTTTGCCAATGCAGCGTCCATTGTCGTTGTTCCACTTCGTGACACCAATTGTGACTTTGTGGGTTAGTAGAATTAAAAGTCCAAGTTGCAGAAATTCAAAACGTTCTTTATTTCCGTAGAAATACACTCTGGTCAGTCCTTACAGTAGCAGAATTACGTCACATATACAATTACAATCTACCAAGCTCGTTGACCACAACAAAGAGTCCAGTCTCAATTACAACTCTCGTTGTGACTCTGTTTATCACTTACCACTGGCGTGTGCACAAGCCGCGCTATCTTTATCTGTTTCAGCAAGTTCTTTTGTGCGCGTCAGCCGCACTATCGCGATAATGACTCGCGACAGTATGAATTTACGGTATTTAGAGCCATAAAGAAGTCATTGATTGTTTTATTATAATAAGTTAACTGTAGAGAAGATGGAAGAGCCCAGAAACCTGAAACTGTTGTACTATTAAATCCAATTCACCATTTTCTATTACGTTTCATTAGAGAATGCGCCTGACAAGACATTTTGTTATTTAACAAAGTTCATTAGATATCTATTTTAAACTACTTTCAACTTGTAACCTACTCGTCTTCGTGTAGTACCTACGTGTCGAACTTTCCAGATGAGCCATGCATTATGTGCAAGCACATTCGCGTACCATGGTCACGACCGTTGCACTATCACGAAGAAGGTGGCTGGAAATGGAGCTACAATGAATCCTGCTAGTAGATGGAAACATTCACTCCATGTGGAGTTTACATTCGTTTGACAAGAAAACAATCTCAGGGGACAGCGCTCTGATAAGCACTTCAAAAACTAAAAAAAGACTTCCCGAGACTCTGGAAACTGTAACCCTGATTACAACGTTAAGCGAATACAGAGGACCCAAAACGTAGTATGTCAAGCATATGAATTTGCATGTTTGTATGTTACTCCTCTATCTGTCACACTGGAATGTCATGTTCACTACTATTTAAGTGTGTCGAAAGCCTGCCGTTGTGGCGAGACAATATCAAGCAGATATGTGTATTCAGCTAACACCCGCCCGTAAATACCTAAGTACTAGAATTCAGAGAAAAGCATGCCACAGAAGGCTCAAAGCTGCAATTGAATAATTTATTAATTTAATAGACGACGCTACAGATCAGAGATGTCACAATATGTGCGACAATTATGGAGACGTGCGATAATTTTAAAATTAACAACTAAATGGATATAAAAATTATAGTGCCTCAGCAAATTACACTGTACGGTATTCTGTCTATTACTATTTGTTTAACACGAATAACCATTACATTACTTCGATGTTTTCTGTAAGTGCTAAGCACTCTCTCAATTTCCTACTGTGGAGAAGCTGATATACGCAATTAAGTATGATCGTGCATTTCGATCGCGGCCAACCGTGAGCATAGTTACATAAAATATTGACTACATAATTAGTAAAAAATCACACACAGCCAGATTCACCCTTGGAAAACAAACATATGAAACGAAATATTTGTAAAACAACTAATGCCACATGCATGCAAGCACAAAAAAGTGCTGTGGTAATTCAATCACAGTGAACAATTTATATTTTATAGATAGCAATTTATAGAAAATTCATGAGAGATGTCTCACTTTTCATATAAGTATCTCAAACGCATAAACTATATTTCAACCAAAACCCTTAGAACCCTTTGAGACGACACAAAAATAACTAGAATTGTCCAAGTAGTGTGTTCGAGGTACGGCAAATACTCTTAAAAATCTTGGTGTTACATTGTTGATACGGGACCCCAATATGCACCTGCATTTCTGATAAATTTTGTGTTAAATATAGCTTTCCTTACTAACAATGGGTAGGTGAAAAAAAAAACACAAATGTATTTCGATTTTAATACTTTAGAACACGAATCTGTCAACACTCGTGACGGCTTCTCTTTGCCCTTGCCTTGTCAGTCAAGCGACGTAAGAATGTATCTGCCTCAAAGCCTTAGTTTAGAATTCATCCCAATTGCACTTGATTGCCTCCTTCCTCCTCAAACTACTTGTTACTTACTGGAACACACGCACACATTTATCCATTGGCAGTTAAAAATGCTCCACACATTTATGGCTAGGGAGCGGAAATGTACCCAGAAGTGTTCGGCACTGCATAACTCCTATTCTAGTGTTAGAACACTAATTCAAATGTATAAGCATATAAATGGCTGAAGTATTCCGTGTAGAAAATTAAATACACAATGGCTAAAACAATCCTGAAAACGGATTTTATTTTAAGTAAAACCTTTACCGGTAACAGCTGGCAAGCGGTTTAATATTACCTTGGTAATTGCATTTTTCAAGTCAGTTTCCAACTCATATATCAAAATATGAATGTTTCAGAAAACGAATTAGTACTCTTCTGATTTAATATGTGCTTAATGCACGTCCATTGCGATTACTGCAACATATATAGTTTTATTCTTTCTGGACCCATTGCAAGAAATTTCACTTTTGATGTTACTTATTCGTGATGTGAATACTTCAGCAATTATCAATAAAACAAATGTCAAGAATGTAGTATATGTATATTCTGACCTATCATTCGGCATCGCTAAACTCCGAAAGGTGAGCTTACAAAACGACGAAATAATTATTACTTTCATTCAGTTTCAGTTTCTTATATTATTACACAATGATCTTGAAGATTTATATATTTACCCCTTTAAATTGTAATTTCGTACAAGTACACCGAGCGATTAACGGATGCAAAATCTTCTGATCACAAGAAAGTACATCATCTACGGAACGTCTGCCTTCCACCGACAGAGTTCCACATTCTGAAAATGCTGCATGGTGGAACAATCATCTGTCAGAATGGTTATTACAGCAGTTAACATTTTAAGCTGCTGCATCTTCTACATATTTAGTCCCATAAATATTTAATAATATAGTTCTTACATATTACGAAAAACTTTAACATACAGGACGAAATAAAAGTGAAAACGACGAATGTGGCAACTGAGTTAAGAGACGTATAGGCTGTCCCATTCCATAAAAATGATCATTGTTATTAATTATACATTACCGGTCAGGCGATTTCTATTGTTTGTTTAATTTTTATACAATTATTTAGCACATTCAGCTAAGCACTTTCCAACAAAAAAGGAAGGAATAAAAACGTTTATACATGAAGGTTATAAAAACAATTTGGTCCAGTTATCACAAAGCGTTATACGAGTATCCCTTATTTTTCTGTGTCTTAGCTGTTAAATTGTGAACATCTCCAATACCTATCGCATTTGGAATTAATTATACTTGCAACATTTCTTTAATTTCCACGCATTTGCTGTGTAGTGGCAATCTCAATGAATAGACAAAACCCTCTTTGCAATTGTATTCCTTTATATTCTAATATAAAAGTCTTTGTAAATCCTTTCTAATTATAAGTAACTGATCAACTACATCATGTTTTATAACCGTTGTCCATCAGAGAGAATGGGGTAGTTCAACTGTGAAACAGTTATAAAAATAGGTTCAGTAGTTTGAGATTATCTTAGTTACAAATCCACATACACAAGGATCGTTTGATACGTCTGGTAAATGTCCATGAAGGGATTGAAATTTTTTGTTTCAACTTTGTAGGTGGTAAGCTTGATTATTCAAAGGCTTATAAAGAACATTGGAATGTGCTACAGCATACAGTTCATTGTTAACAGCCATCGAACTGCCTGGTGTGAAAGCTGCGATTGAAAATTGGAAGAAAACAGAGCTTCGTGTTATTAAGCATTTTCATTTGAAGGGCTGAACTGCCGCACAAGTCAAAACTAAATTGGGTGAAGTTTACGCGGACTCTGCGCCATCATTGCAGACCATTTACTTTTGGATCAATAAATTTAAACGTGATCGCAGAAGCACCGAAGATAAATAGCATCCTGGACATCACCACACAGGACATCATTGAAAAAATCCACGATGTAGTTATGCAAGATCGCCGAATCAAAATTCGTGAGATTGCTGCGGCTGTAGGTATCTCAACTGAGCGAGTACACAATATCCTGCATAACACATTGGAAATAAAAAGGTTGTGTGCAAGATGGCTGCCGCGAATACTCACAGTCGACCATAAGTCGATCCGAAAGAACACTTCTACCGAGTGTCCGGTGATGTTTAAGACAGTTTGCCCCAATTTGTGACCGTGGATAAAACTTGCATCCCTCATTACACATCAGAGTCAAAACAATGGACAAAGGCTGGTGAAAGTGCACCAAAGAAGGCAAGGACCATTTTGTCAGCTGGTAAGGTGAAGGCCACTGTTCTCTTTCATGGAGGAGGAGGAGGAGGAGGAGGAGGAGGAGGAGGAGGAGGAGGAGGAGGAGGAGGAGGAGGAGGAGGAGGGAGATTCTCAAGGAATAATCCTCAAGACTACTTGGAAAAAGTCAGAACCATAACTAGAGCCTATTATGTTTCATTGTTGAATCGTTTGCAACATGAGTTGACTGAAAAGAGACCGAGATTGAAAAGCAAAAAAGTACTTTTCACCAGGATAATGCACCATCGCACACATCAGCAATTGCGATGGCGAAAGTGAGTAAGTTGGACTTTGAACTGGTTCCTCATCCACCTTATTCACCACTTAGCCCCAAGCGACTTCTTCCTGTTCCCAAACTTCAAAATTTGGCTTCGTGGTAAGACATTTTCATCAAATGAAGAAGTGATAGTTACCGCGAACAAGTATTTTGCAGACCTTGACGGAAACCATTTTTCCGACGAGATGAAAAAGATGGAACATCGCTGGACCTAGTGTATAACCATCAAAGCGACAATGTTCAGAAATAAGGTGAGATGATCACAGAAAAAAATTCTTGTTTTTTACCAGACTTATCAAACGACCCTCTTATATAACCTTTTATATATTTTTATTTACGTCTTCCAACGTTAAGTCATGTCGCAAATGGATGAAATGATGCTCAAATAAGCCTAGGGTCCATTAAGCTTAGAGTTAACCGATAGGTATATGTGTGTGTGTG
Source organism: Mantis religiosa (assembly GCA_030765055.1). Lineage (NCBI taxonomy): Eukaryota > Metazoa > Arthropoda > Insecta > Mantodea > Mantidae > Mantis > Mantis religiosa. Next base: position 201,848,627 of record CM060948.1, on the reverse strand, counting down.
TGTGTGTGTGTGTGTGTGTGTGTGTGTGTGTGTGTGTGTGTGTGTGTGTGTAATGCCTTGTTGATTGATCCACTGTCCATTCCGAACCAGTGCCCTATTACTGTAAGTATAAACAAAATCTTTTTATTATTTGCACGAAAGTAGTTCGGAAACCCCGACCCCAACAGCTAAATGTTCTCGAAACACGTCTCCTACATTTGAACATTGTTTTATCCAGAAAAAGACGCCCTGCGTGAAAATCAAAACTCAAAATGCAACCTGAAGTAACAATCGATCTTATAAGCATGAAGTAATGAACATTTTAAGTTAGTTAGAATTGTGCCACCAACATATAATTACAATTACTGAAATATTCGTCCTTTAAATTTTAATATCAGTATAAATTACTAAATAATGTTGACAAGGGAATTTTACTGCAAGGAAATTAGTCACCCCCTGTAGAAATCAACGATGAACCTTTAGGACTCGACAGATGGTGCTGTGGTTATATCATGTGGTTAACTGCTAGCAGACTCTCGCTACAAGATCAGAGGATCGTAGCAGCCTATGAGGCGTGGTGTGTCAAGCATTCAGTATAACGTAATATTGGGAAATTTAAAGACGTGAAAGAGTGGCAAAAAGGGGTATTTGTGTTTGCCCATGCCCATGGTCGTGCGGTAGGTGAAGTGTTCAGATTTGTTGATATGTCGAAGCGGACTGTCCAACGGGTCTACAGGCAATGGTGCAATACACGTGGCTACGGAACACAACGTCGGAATTGTGATCGGAAAAGGATCATGACTGAGAGGGAGCGGAGATGAATTTCACGGCTAGTAAACGCAAATCGCTTCCAAACCCGACAGGAATTGCTCCAGTCCGTGAATGCAGGTCAATTCCGGCCTGTTACCGAGATGACATTGCAGCGGGAGCCCTAGAAGGAGGCCCCTGCTCACAAAGAGAAATAAAGCTGCGCCACTTCAGTGGGCTAAAAATCAGCAAACGTGGACAGCAGGTAACTGGTGCAATGTCATGTGGTCCGATGAATAACGTTTTTTCCTCTATTCGAATGACGCACGTCGTCGGGTGCCCCGCCGACCACATGAAGCATTTTCATACAGATTGGGTACACAGTCCGGTTCAAGCCGGAGGTGGATCAGTAATGTTTTGGGGGTGTTGTTGTTTCTATGGATTGGGTGTGCTCCATCAGGTGACCAATAGGATGAACCGGCATGTTTATTTAAACATTCTGAATGAGCAGGTGTTACCATTTAGTCAATATCTCTATGATGCATTGTATTGTTGCCTCCCCTATATGTCAAGATGACAACTGCAGGGTTCTTCCGGTAGAAGAGTGTTGGACTGGTTTGAGGAACACACGCGCACCTTATCTCACCTCGATTGGCCTGTAAACTCACCCGACTTGAAACCAATCGACAATTTGTGGGATATGTTGGAATAGTGGGTGAAACGCCAAAATCAGCATTCCCACAATTTGGCGGATTTGCGCGAGCAATTCATACGTGAGTGCTGTCAGCTGGATTCGAAATATTTGCTGAACCTTTTGGACTCACTAACCGAATTCAGGCAGCTAAAAGGTTCAGAGTTGGTGTTAGGCGTTATAAATGTTAGTTGATCAGGGGTGACCAATTTTTTTGTCCGGTGAGCTTATTTTCCAAAGTCTTCCATCGCCACTGCCTTCAGGGATAGCATAATTATATGCAGCCGATAAGCTTCGTCGAAGCAACAAAAGGACGTAATTGGTAAATCATAAAAATTCTCTGGCTGGCCCCGTAGCTCAGTCGGTAGAGCACCTGCCTGCCGTGCTAGGGGTCCCGGGTTCGATTCCCGGCGGTGGGGGTGGGGATTTTTCTCCGACCAAGATAATTCCCCATCTTCCCCAGAGTCTGGAAGTATGAATGAGAGTGTGAATGTGTGCGTGATCTAATGATTTAAAAAACCTGAAGACTTCGAGTTAAACACCTTCGGTATGTTCCAAAGGAGAACGGCCGCCGATATGACCATTGGAACAAGTAAAAAAAAAAAAAAAAAAAAAACTCTGCTACTATATTGATCAATATTTTTGCCCAACTTCATCTCAAAAAGAGAAATACACAAAACTCTTAATCCCATATGCACGTATACATCTGTGCCAGTCATACGAGTTTCATCCCATGTCATACCTTTTATAAAAGAGATAATGTAATACAAATTTTCGTTCGAGATATACAACACTGATGATACATGAGAGGACGATGGAGCACCGGTGGAATAAGATGGTGGAGCAAATCGGCGATATCGGAGGAAACCCACTCCAGCGCCGTGTTGTCCACCACAAATCTCACTGTGAGGTCGCCTGGGATCGAAGAACTTTTGAACTTTCGTTATGGATAGCTTCAACTCCTGTGAACGACATAGGCTACAGTTTTGTAATTAAAACAAATTAATGCTCTTCATTTCGTATTCTCATCTGAAAAGAGAATTCAATTTTTGGCTGGCCCTGTAGCTCAGTCGGTAGAGCACTTGCCTGCCGTGCTAGGGGCCCCGGGTTCGATTCCCGGCGGTGAGGGGGTGGGGATTCTTCTCCGACCGAGATAATTCCCCATCTTCCCCAGAGTCTGGAAGTATGAATGAGAGTGTGAACGTGTGCGTGATCTAATGATTAGAAACCAAAGATAGCGAGTTAACACCTTCAGTATGTTCCAATGGAGAACGGCCGCCGATATGACCATAGCAGTTAAAGGCGGGGTATAAATGAAACAAGGGAAAAAATCAATTTTAAAGCATTGTTTTACAGTATATACAGTTATATCTGTATATAAGTTCCGAACGTTCGGGCTGCGCGAGTGTTTGGTCCTATAAATTCCATTGGTTACCAAGATTGCTTTGAAATGGTTTGGTAAAGTTGGTTATTCTGAATTGAAACACCTTCCTCGTTTAAAATACTTCCTCTAATACAAATACGTAAATAAATGACCAACATAGCTAATATCGTATTTTAAGAAAAAACTCTTACATGTACATATTATTCGTCAAAAGTTTTTTTCTACTTTGCGCATAAACGAATGAGAAAATTGTATGAATTAGAACATCCATAAAAAACAAGGAATACCAAACACTAAACATTTTTGACACAATTGTGTGTTTTAATGATACCTACACTTTTGTGCAGTAAGATTTTGTGTATCTCTTACCATTCACCAATTATGCAGAAATCGGCCAGATTGAAGAGGGCTTCAAGGACATTCTCAGAGAATTTAAGATGTACATTTCGTTTGCCATGAATACGATATTTTTATCAAATCGTCAGAGCTGTTTGGGAAAATCAAAATTTTCGAAAAATATACTATGTGAAGGAAAATTTGGGGTTCAGGATTTTCTTAAAAACCTTCGTGTCGAATTCTTGGAAAATGCTCAACCTAAATACCAATTTTGATATTTAATCGACTATTCTTTACAGATTCTTGTTGGCTAATTGAATGTGTTTAGTTAAACATATACGGACATAAGGAAAACAAATTTGGTTCCTATTAACTACAGAACACTAAGAAACGAGGATGACACCATAAGAGAAAAACAACAGTGAAAAACAGTAATCAAACTGATAACAAAAACAATATTCATAGTTATTCAGAGTCACTCAGAAGGAGATCCTGTGGAAGTCGTCTCTTCAGGCGTGTGGGCTGGCGGGTAGGTACGCCGATGTCATACATCACAGCACCTGCAACATCCGGCAGGTGCGAGAAGAAGCGAGAGGCGATCTGACGTATGCTCTGGTGAACAGGAAGTAAAGTTAAGTTCTTTATGAAGTTGTTGATTTCTTACGTACCAAGTGGCACTAGTGGTGATGCACATAAATCGATTTTGCAGGACTTGTAGCCGACGGAGATGAGTGTTGCTAGCAGTACCTCATACCTGGGAAGCATACGTGGTAAGCGGTCGAACAAGAGATTTGTAGAGAAGCAGAGCGCATTCAATACCAAGAGGAGTGTGTCTGTGAGATAGCGGACCGAGTTTCGATAGTCTTCCTGATGCCAACGAAAGAAGACGATCAATATGAGCTCGCCAAGTAAGTGTCCAACATTACTCCAAGGCAGGCATCGGGCGCCATGGCACCCGAAATGTGTATTAGCGCCCTTCTTGAGCCAATTTTTATTCTGAGAATTTCTAATTTAAATCATATTTTAGCACAAAATTCTTTATTGCGAACATCTTAGTATACACCCACGACCATGAAATTTGCTTTTGTACACTCAAAACTGTACTCGTTATTTCCTGAACAAATAGTAGACCTGGATGCAGTCACTTCAATCCCAACCAAGGTTTATCGCAGCAGTAAGTTCACTCCTCTAAACAGTGTTTGTTACTGGTAGCCATAACGAAAGAGTCGGGTTGTTCAAAGTTATAGTGATAGCAACAAAGGAGTCAGGTGTTTGTAAACACACATTCAGTATAACTTGAAAGACCGTAAATGTAGGTTCACTGTTGTGTCTTGTGTTGGTTGGATGATCTAAATATAATATGGCTAAGAGAAAAAGAACTTACAGTTTTAATAATGATTGGGAGGAGCAGTACCGTTTTGTGGAATTCAGAGGAAAACCCGTTTGTTTATTATGTCACAGTAATGTGTCTGTTCCCAAGAAAAGTAATGTAAAACCTCATTCTTCGACAAATCAGACAAACCTTATTAGTGAATTTCCGGTTAATTCTGAACTAAGAAAACACAAAATTAGGGACTTAAAATGTAAATTAACATTACAACAAAGTGTATTTACAAATCCAGTTGAGCAAAACAGTAATGTGACAATGCCTTCTTACGAAGTCTGTTATGTGTTAGCGAAGAGAAAAAAACCTTTCCGTGAAGGGTAAATAATGCTCAGTGCTGCGGACTCTCTGTTCGATGCTCACAAAAATAATCTGCACTTGTCTTCTATAAAAAGACTTCAATTGTTTCACCAAATTGTTGCCAAACGTGCTGAACAGATTTCTAGAACTTTAGAATCTCAATTGTATGAGAATCTGCAACCATGTGAATATTTTTCGCTTCATTTTGATGAAAGCATTGTATTTCGGATACTGGACAGCTGTGTTTATTTATTAGAATGGTCTTTCCTGACTTTAAAATTAAAGAGGAATTCGTTAAAGTGCTGTCACTAGGGGAGAAGGCATATTTAATGCATTCCTGAAATTTCCACAAAGTAGTATTCCACTTTCTAACCTTGTTACTATGACAACAGAATATGACTGGAAAGAATAAAGGGTTTCTTACCCTTTGTGCTAGAGATGATTAATTTCAAAAAATGTATTTCTTATCACTGTATTATCCACCAGGAAGCTTTATGCGCAAAGGTTCTGAAGTTCGACCATGTCATGGAAATTGAAACTCGTGCAGTAAATCACATAAGGTCATCTTCTACACGTCACCGATTGTTCAGAAATCTCTTTAATATAACAGATTCTGAGCATGGTGACGTAATTCTTCATGCAGACGTACGCTGGCTTAGTAGGAGTAAAAATCGGACGATTCTGCAGTCTTCTGGATGAAATAAAAGATTTTCTGAAATCATCGCCCGGGCAATATTGTCAAGAACTTGATGAGATACCATGGCTCCTAGATTTAAATTTCTTGGCAGATATCACCTCCAAATTAAATGAACTAAACCTCGTATTGCAGAGGAAATTCGCAACATTTCAACCATGATCAGTACTGCAAATGCTTTTCAGAGGAAACTAAACTTGTGGATTACACATTTAAAAGGACATTTCCTATCACACTTTCCAACTTTGAAGCCAGCTATGGCAACTTAATATAGGCGAATGTAATATTTGTCCAGTATCTTGAGCTGTTAGTCACAGAATTTAGTAACATGTTTAGCCAGTTTACAGCATTTGAGCCAGTGATTATGTTTATCAATAACCCTCCGCTTCAGTTGACGTTGCTGAACTTGGAGGTAGGATATGTGAGATCTTTGGAAATTGTAATCTTGAAGAATTAGAAATAGAAGTTTTAAGTCTTCAAGAAGATATATCTTTGAAACCATGTTTATCAAGTTCAAGCAATTTCTGGACTCTGGTGGACAGGAATAAATATCCCATCATTGGTAGTTTTGCTTTAAAAGTTCTTTTTTTGGCTCGATATATCTTTGCGTGGTCACATTTTCGTCTATGAGCATCATAAAAAATAAATACCGATCCAATTTAACAGACTCGCATCTAGATGAAGCATTAACAACAGCTTCTTCCAGCAACACACCGGATTTTCCTGCGCTTACAGCGAACATGTACTAGCCAAACTACACATTAATTATGTAAGTTGAAGACCTAAGCAATTTAAAATGTTTTCATAGATAGGGTCAACATGAAAAATTCAATGTCACGACCGGGGTTCATATCCCGGTCATGACACTGAATTTTTCATACTGACTCTAACAAAAGCCTTAGTCTATATATGGCTAGTGTGAAGAAATGATAAATTTCAATCAATTAATTTGAAATGTGAAACAGGAACTTTGGTCCTTGGATCAATTATTTATTTATTAATATGTTTAATAACTACTCATAAATTTAAGAATTGTAAATAATGATGTTAGGTAAAACAAAATTGTAGACTTGAAGAAACATTGTGATGGACCTGGGCAGACATACGTGAGAAACCCTGCACTCCCGGACGACAGCCTAGAACGAGCGGATGTTTGGACAATAGAATGGTATGCTAGCTATTTCACGTACCGTTATACAGGTCAATATACCCTTAGTTTTTGCTAGTGACGCGGTGCTGCGTATATAAGAGGGTAGTAACCCCTACTCATCCCTCAGTCATCCCTTAGTTGTACTCAGTTGCTACTTAGTCGCTGCTCATTGCAGCATTGTATACATCCATTAGGTGTATTCGACGAAGTACCGCGTCTAATAAAAATGTACTATAAAATGTCCGCCGGAAGTGCAGTTAATCAAGTGCCCGGGTTCCACGAATGCAAGGACGAATAAAAGCAGCCAAGAGATTATCGTTGGTTTGTGTTGTCTCAACCGTAACCCTGAGAACCCAAAAAGAATCCATGCAAGAGAAGCCGCTAGAGCCCAGGGTGAAGCAAGCAGCCGACGTCGACGTGGAGACCGAGGAAGGAATCCAGACGTCGACCCAGGTACGTGCAGGCGGGAGGCAGAGAGGTAGTACTGCCGCAAATGTAATCCTTTAAAACACTTTCAAGAAGAAGAAGAAGAAGAAGAAGCGGCGGCAGTGAGAGAATAGTTGTGATAGTAATGGCGCCCCCTCCTCATTATACATGGGTAAAATGTGCCCGAGCACATGAGAACGTTGGACGGCACTGCTCCAAGGTAAATACGGAGTTGGTGGGAGATAAGCCAGTGAATTGGTTCATTCTTTATATGCAACTCGACGAGAGGCTTGGAACGTGTGAATTGTTCCAGGGAGATATGTGTTGGAGTGGTATCATCAGCGTATAAAGCTAGTGTGGTAGTGGCCACGTCAGGAAGGTCGTATGTGTAGACACCGAATAAGTTTTGGGCCAATATGGATCCCTGAGGAACTCCAGCTTTAATACGTCGCTGGGAGCACTCCGTACCACCAATGAGAACAGTAAATCTACGATCTGATAGAAAACTACAACTGGTAGTGAACAGATACTGTGGAAGGCCAATACTATATAGTTTGAAGATAAGCCTCTCATTCCAAACTGTATCAAAGGCATGTGCTATGTCGAGGAACAGGGCGGTTGTGTGCTTTCGATGCTCAAAACCATGAATTACTGACTGTGTTAAACGTAGTAAAGTGAAGTAGAATATCTAGAGCGAAATCGAAATTGGAAGGGTGGGATGATGCTGATTGCAGACGGCGAAGAAGAATCTTTCCAAAGAGTTTGGTCAAGGTAGGCAACAGACTATCGGACGATAGTTGTCATGGAGATTTTTTAGATTTGTTTTGTTTGGAAACAATGATTTCAGCCAATTTCCAGGTAAGCCGAAAAAAGTCAAGTGGAGGACAGGCGTTCAGGATTTAAGGCAAGTATGCTAGGGCCTTCTTTGTGAGGTTTTTCAGCACAATATTGGTAATCGAGTTGTGTCGCGGTGATTTCCTGAGAGGAAGAGAGCGAATTAGATGCCTAAGTTCGTTAGGACTAGTGAAGGAGATTCTGCAGTTGGTTGGTGTCGAAAAGCGTCGAGCGTCTGTTCTTTATTTGGGGTGGTAGCTTGGGGTGCGTTTTGTGTGAATGTGCCTTCAAAATGGTCTGCAAGAACTTCATTTTTAACTGTGACCTCCATAGCAAGAGTGTCAGTGGTACGCAGAGCTGGTATAAAAGTTGGCTCTCGCAGAAGGCGTTAGTGGCATCCCAGAACATGTGGCATGCCGAGAGATACCCGCCAGTCGTCGTTTGTAAATCTCAAGGCGATGACGGTCCAGTTTGAGTTTTACGAGCCGGGTTACTCCATTAAGCTTCTCACGCAGCCAAGGTTTTCGTTCCTGTTGCCACTGACCTCGAACCCTATGTTTTTCATGGATAAGCTGTAGAATAGGCGGAGGTGAGAAAGAAGCAACATGAGTGCGCTTGAAACAGGTAGTTGAAGTTCACACACTGTGGCATATAGTGTCGGTAAAGTACCTAATGACAGCATCTATGTCAGATAGTATGGAGCGTTAAATCCAACTGAGCATGGAAAATAACCATTGGACACAACCATCAATAAGTCGCGGCGTTGAGAGCAATATGTTCGGAGCGAGCTGAAAGGTGATTAAGAATGGGCAGCGGTCAGAGTCCAGCTCCGCTAGAGCGGACACAAACGCTATAATAATATTAATAACAATGCTAATAATACTAATATTAATAATACTAATAGTATTATAGTTATTAAAGTTATTATTATAACATAAATAAAAAGAAAGAAAAAGAAATATATTAAAAATATTTATAGAATGGAAGGTTAAGCAATCAAACTCCTCGTGGTGCCTCCTAGTGGTTAATAGGCGCAAAGAAACCCGGACCGTTTTGGGGATCTCACACACACTCAGGATTACCGTCACAGACATGCACACACAGAGGCCTGTTTCTAAAAATTCGTTGTTTTTATATACGGAATCTCAAAGCATGTATTTTTGGAATTCTGGGTATCGAGTTCCCTAAGTTCTTTTGTTTATGCGTACCTACTAGAGGAAGTAAAATTTATATAGTACAATATAAGCTTGATTTTTGATTATGGACTGGATATTACAAGATAAATATTTTAATCGGTTTGAGAGTGGTAGATTGGGTACAGGAATGGTTCTGTTGCGCCGCTATTGCCTGAATGAAAAAAAAATCTGAACCGGTTTTGGAAAGTGCAATCATGTCATATTAGAAAGAAAACAAAAACAGGACTGTTTCTACCACACTGACATATTTTGCAGCGACACTGAACGTTTTAGAAGTTTGACCAGAAGATGAAACATTATGTTTGTGGTGAATTAATGGACCAAGTGACTTAAATCGATAATTAGCAGCACTAGTTGATATACAGTTCTAACATGCGCACAAAGTATGCAATTCTATATAGTTCAACATCTTTATAGGTAGTATTAAATAACACAAAATGTTCCATATAGTTTGCGGTAGATTTACTTGAAATGTTTTATGTTGCAACTCTGGAAGATATTAAACTTAAATGCTAAGTTTGGTATAGGTACATCGAAATATACTGCCCAGAGCACCCAGGCATAGAAGCACAAGCACGCATACGAATAAAATGCTCTATTTGTTTAAAATGCATCTAGTTTTAACTTTGGATATCGAATTTTTGGGTGGAGTATAATAGGTACTTCCTCCACTTGTTACCGGTAAGCAATAGAGAGTAAAAAAAAAAAAATTAGAAATGGAAGGAAAAGTTTTTGTTGCAAATCTGGAAGATACTGAACTTAAAAACAATTTTAACTTCATAGTGAATTTGATATTGCGACTTCATATTGATACGTATACTGGCTATTGTCTAAACAGTCCATGTGGTCATACAACAATAGTATCAACATACCTAATAAAAACAATATAGTATCTGATAAGTTACATTCATATGCCTTTCTCAAACAACTGAGCAAATTTGTGGCCATTTCATCTAAACGGATTATGATTTCAGAAGTAGATACGATTAAAGTGTTTATGTCGTTAAGGTGTTACACATTTGAATGTTTTGAAGTTCGTGGCTGTTAAAAGTTAACCCGCTTTCGTTTGCATGGTTGATTTTTCTAGAACGTTGTTCTTTTATATAACACTATAGGAGTCAGCTAACGCTACAAAATTTACTGAAGGACATAAAAAGAATTTGCAAGAGTGATGCTATAATGATAGGCTTATCTGTAAAAACTACACTACCACCACGTCATAGTGCAGCTCAACCCATGTTTAACGTACTGAGGATATGTTGATCTTTTCTTTTTAACATCGATGGCGGACTTCCTTTATAGTCTTGTGTCTTTGAAGTCTATATCAGGATTGTAAGCTAAATTATGTACAAATGTTTAAATTAAAGGCTCTTGTTCGAATCTAAACCCTACCACTAGTTCTATATTTAGGGTTGCTCAAAGTATATGAAGAAAGAGTAGGTATACTTACCGTAATCCGGATGGACGGCTGTGCAGAGCTGTGCATGCGGACACAGCTCAGGTTGTGGGTAGTACTCCTGGTAATAGTCATATTGAGATGCGGGAGAGCAATACATATCATTATTGTTGTGTGTCTCCTGGCCCGCTACCATAGCCTTCAACATTAGGCGACGACAAACTCCACCTTGACCGCGCGCACAGTTCACACCACATGCATTCACACTAAAAAATTATCACAGATACGGTTCTCGATTGCTAGAGTGTGGCACTGTCACTAACCTCACCTTTTATCATATGCTTCAATAAACACTTTTAAGATTTAATATACAATCTTCATTCTTCTTTATTCATAAGGATGGTTCTTCTTGTGCGTTTCTAAGAGAAAACAAAAAGAAAATATATAAGCACCGTGACAATGAACAAAACAAAAACAAAACAAGTGATATAAAAACCGTCATAAACTATACTAAAAAGATTAAGTCAATTACATTAGGCCGGTCGCCAGTCAGTACAGCAAAGCTGCTTTTGTAGAAAAGTACTTTTGATTAAAATGAAACTGCTTTTGTTTTTGCCTTAATCAGCTTGCAGCATGGCGCTTTTTCTGCAACAACAGCAGATTTCCTGCTTTATGGTAGCTCAGTTGTCGTTACGGATGAAAGAGTTGTTCTGTACTATTACTACGTAGCGAAGCAGCATTTTTGGTACATCCAATAAACAGAGAAGAATAAACGAATAACCCTGCATACTGTAAGTGTGTGTGTGGGGGGGGGGCGGAGTTATAAGGGCCCGTCGACACGTAGGTCATTTGGGCCCTCTTAATTATTTATCTCCAAGAACTGAGGCCAGATGGAAGGTTTCGAAATATAACTAGGGTGGAAGTTGAGGAAAAAGTCCTTCTTTTATTCCCCTTGGTCCCTGAAGATGAGGCCCAGCATAATATATGTTAATAATGGGTCACTATGGGCCAGCAAATTTGAGGATTTTACTTGCCCTTTGTTGCCTTTTTTAACTATGTTTTATTTAAAGGTTCCTTTATAGAGTTTTTGTTTGGTTTAACAGTGTTTTTTCTTTGCAACTTTAACTTCTATTGTCTTTTTTCTGCTCAACAAAATCTAACGTGTATTCTAATTTCTTTTCACTAATACGCACTCCTAAGACTGACTACAGCAGGTAACAGGTGAGAGGATTCTTTCTATTGTATTGAAGTCATAAGCACAAGCAGAGAGCCTAGTAAACCCTCTCTAAATATCCGGATATTTTCCACTCGTTTCATGTATGCATCAATGACATCCATTCCTGTGGAGAGAAGTTTTTCAATGTTTTCCCAACTTGCTGTCAGAAAACAGACAATCCTTTACACTTAAAAATTTAGAGATGACTTCCGATAAACTGCAATGCCAACTGAAGTAAGCTTTCTGAATTTGAATTTCTGTAATCCGAGGGTGGTTAAGTCAATGATTTAATGATATCTATTTCAATTTCAGTCCTCAGAATTTCATTGCTGGTTACTGAATCAGAAGAAGCACTTCTCAAATGTAGTTTTTCTCGCTATAGAGTAACAAAAGGTAAGAGTCCTAACGGGGCAAAAGTCCGATAGCTGAAATGTTTGTCTTGGGATTTTATGTTGGTAACGCTTTTGTGTCAGCGAAGACGTTTAATGTCCGCCATTCAGCTCGTATAGTTTGGTTCCTCCTGTAATAAAACGGTTTAAACAATGAAGTATGTTGTATTTTTACACCATTTGATGTAAGTTTTTAGCGTTCGGGAAACGTGCTTAATTCCTCATACATAATGCGAGTGAATTTAATTTAATAAAGCTTTAAAGTATGGAAATAAGCTTAGAATTGAAATGGTTGTGAATTTGCTAGTGGACCACATGATGACAGCACATTTCAGAACATGAAATTCGAGCAGTCGGGGTTAAAGTCCGCCTGCAGCTTGGTGCAAAACTCCGCAGCTGTTTGAGAACGCTTACTAATGTGAGGTACATAAAATTTGCTACCTCGAAATAATTTCTACCTAAAAACCCACAACCCATCCTACAACATTCCCAAAAAAGAAAAACCCTACCTACGGTAAGACCCTTAACGGGTGGGCACGCAGCAAAAAACCTTCTGGGTTTATATAGCCAGCCAGCACTTCGATCGGTCGGTCGGTCGGTCGGTCGGTCGGAACGCTTACTTGAAAAGTTGTACTATTGAAAAAGCTGTGATAGCTTATTATACCTGTGATGTTCGGTGACGATTTTCTGCGCTCACAGGTAACAGACCAGAATCCAACTGCTGAGAATGAGGCACAGGAACAACACGACTGATGTCAGCAAGAGAAGATAGCGGTATTATCGACTTCTGGGCACAGTAATTTGGTAGAACTTTCTTCACAGCATAATGAGAACACAGAAGTCAATACTTATCACTCTCCGTCCGCTTTTGCAAACGATCCTAAAACGTAAGTGCAAAGAAAAAGAATGTCCGGAGGCAAAAATTCAGTTCTCACATCATGTCCATAGAAGACGGTTCTTGAAACCGCAAGGAACATCTCAACATTAAGTAGAAAACTTTCTTTCCCTTTAAATAGCCAGGAAGGGAAATCTGCCAATACGAGTAAGATAACTGGATGCAGTGTCGCTCCTATAGAGAGTGATGGTATGAAAACTGTACAGCAGAGGGAGGACGCTGTGTTTGTGATATGTGTTAGCAGGGGCGGCTTCTGAGGTAGTGCCGCTGTACCATAGCAAATTCTGTATGAAAACGAAAGAAAGAGAAATGTATAGGAATTGCGCAAATAGATCGTTTCTGAGTATCTGCTCCCTCGTGTGAATAGGCGCGTTAAACTCAAGCGGTCTGTCCTGGTTGTTTTTCGTGACTTGGTGCCGATTCCAGGACGGCACCATCTACGCTCATAAGCGCCTGTTTTAAGGGCTAGGATATCTGCTTATACACGGCTTCTAATGGCAGGAGGTGGTGCCAAGGTTTCTCTGACACATCCTACGCTTCATCCGTTAAGAGTGCAGTAAAGTACGGGACTTAAAATAACTGTGTCGCGAAATCGTACTCGAACGCTTCGTATCACATTTTCCATGAACTGCATTATCAAACCTTCACTGTACTCCTTACACCTGTGCGTAACAAGAGTACGGATGTAATAAATATCTATTTCCGTTTCCCTGTACGTTCTGTTTGGTACAGTATATTATAAAATATGATGGATTATTGATAAGATTACCCAAATTGTTCGAAATTGGTACACATATTTATATTTTAATAACCCTTATTTTTTTTTTATTATTTATTATTTATTTTATTTATTTAATTATTTATTTATGTATTTATTTATGGCACCGTGAATACAATGCTTCACCGGCCATCCCCGTACAAGACAAAAGGTTTCCAGCAATTCAAAGGACTACATAATATTAAAGGTGTATGCTTTCCTTTCCTTTTTAGGCGTGTTTTGTATTGTTTCTACAGGGACGGAAGTGTTCAACAAATATATCTGATTTGTTTAAAGACTAATGTAAATTAAACAATTTAGGTGACAGTTTATTAGTGCCGATTATTTCCAAAAAGTCAATTTTCGTTACCTTATTTGTTCTTTTATAACTAAGAATGGCCATTATTTGTGTTAATAACTTTATTATTTGTCAAAACATTGTTCTATTTTATATTTTGTGATTTCTCAATGTATTAAACATTTTCTTAATTACTATTTTATTAATGTTATAATTTCATGTTCTCTAATATATTGGGACTTGTGCCCCATATTAACAGGTCTTTTGCCCCATGCTAGGGGTGAAAGTCCGAATGTAACACAATTTAACTTTATTACCACCTATCAAACAATGCAGTACATAAATGTTGTTTTACCATCTTCGAGAAGAAAATATAGCATACAACAAGGAAAAAAAGCAAAGATCTATCACTTACAGGTAGAGTAATAGACGTTTATCTGTAAACTGCGGACTCTTGCCCCTTGTTACTATATGTGTTGCATAACACTTAAATATAAAATTGAAAATTTATGTATTAAATTGTAGGTATCACTTCTTTACGTCCTTTTTTTCCAATCTTTAGGTCTTTTTTCGGATATTCTAGGTCTTTTTAAGGCTTCTTTTTAGACAGTTTATAGGTGCTCAAATCGCAGTTTTTTAACTGTAAACCAAAAAATAAAAATTATAAAAAAGGAAATAAAAAACAACTTCTGACAGCTTTTTTTTCTTTCAAATATATTCCGTAATTTTGTTTCTGCTTTACCAGAACATTAAACGTCTGTTTTATTTCCAAATACAGAATAAAAAGCATTGCTTCCAAATTGTAGAAATAACTCATTTATAGGCAGCGAACCGCGGTTAGCAGGCAACTCGTGTGAGCAGAATAGGTACAATGGTTCTTTGAGGAGATCTTAAAGAGTATATTTTATGGAATCGCGAAGATTCTGCAAGTTTTAAACGTGTATAAACTTGTGCACTACTGCATCCATGCTACACAGTCACTACTGGATGTTTTTGGTGGAACTCTGTATTTTATAACCCCCATATTTTAATAGGCCCCGCCACGTTTGTATATGCACAAAATGTGCTTATTTCCAGATAGTATGTTAACATTTGTCGGGGGGGGGGGGGTATCTAAACGTTCGCAGCCGATTCAAGAGAAATTTGCTATGATAAGTCAAACATCAACTTTCAGATGTCACGCTGTAAAGTTCCAGATAGGTGAACTAAAGTCTCCCAATCACTTCTTTTGTGATGACCGTGTATGATGTCAGGCTACTTCAATCCTAATGTAGACGTCAGGGAGGGAAGAAAGCCCGCTAATGTTTTAATTCGCTCAGGGATGTGATAATGGCTGTTATGCTTTATTTGAATACCTTCGCTGACCAATCAAGAGCCAAACGGTCATCTGTCACTAAAGCACTTCGTTTTAGAGGGGATAGTCCCAATAGAAATATACAATGGGTTAAGTTTCCACACTTAAGGATATTTCTGCTTCGGTTTCGACAGTTAAAAAATGAGATGCTGAATTTATGTGCGTTCGTACATCCGATCAAGATAGAGAAACCTCGGGTCTCCCAAAATGGCTATAACTCACAAGATTATGATAAATTTACATGCCGCACTATCGCAAGGATGATGAGCTGGCTTATATTTCTAAGAATGTGGCCACAACACATTACATGAAGTTTTGGGCATCAAAAACCCAACGGTTGCGAGTGCCCGGTTTGAACAGAAACGCATCCAAGTAAACATTTAGCCGCGTTCATTCCATCCCAGCGACATCAAAGCGAAAGCAAAGCTTTCACTTCTGACCATAGATCCGCACATGGAAGCAATTATAAGGGTCTTCCACCTTCAAACATATAGAGTGGTCCTTCCCAATAAATCCACCAAGTTAAAGCGCTGTTACGACTTTCGGAAGGTTTTACTAAGCTTTCCTTGGATCCTTGGATATTATGCTAATAATACGCATTTAGTTCTTGTAGGTAATATAAGTACTATACCATAATAGCATAGGTAATATACCTCTTTTCAGTTTTGTTATAAAGCGTTGTAATATTATGTATTATTTTAGGATACATTAACTATTTAAAATTTATTTATTTGAAAAGGTCAATGAATATTTCGTATAGTGAATTCAGCTTGATTTTTTTTCTTTTGCTTCTAAACCTTATTTTAAACAACGGCAACCCTCGGTATTTACACCTGTAAAAACGTGCCTAACATCCTTCACCCCTCCAACCCGGTAAGTGTATTCTAAGGTGTTTATGGCATTGTGCGGTCACTACATATGCATGTCAAGTGGATTTTTTTCGTTTCATAACAGTATATGATTCATGGATTCGTCACATGCCAGAAACGAAAGATCAGAGCAAAAATTTGGCAATACGTGAGAGGAAAAACGGTTCAATCGACAGGAATATGATGGCTGTGGCCTTGAGGTGTGGCAGGCCGGGCCGTGGCTCAGTGGTTAGACAGCTTGGCTCTCACCAAGGCGGCCCGGGTGAGATCGTGGTGGACAACACGGCGCTGGGGTGGGTTTTCTCCGGGACCTCCGGTTTCCCCCGCCATCTCATTCCACCAGTGTCACCGCCTACGGTGCCGTAAGTAGTAAAAGCGGGCGTTAAACACTACACATTTCATTTCATTTGAGGTGTGGCGCTCGTAGACCACCCTCGTCCAGGACAGAGCCATTACCGGGGAGCATTGGTTTCACTTCTAGAACAATTGAAGGTTGTAAAGCTTGCTACTCAGGCTAATCGTCCACACTTTATGAAAAAGGAATTCCTTTTCCCTGATGATAATATGCCTTCACAAGACCTTTATTCTCAAATGCTTACAAATGAGCTATAGGTATTAGCTGGTTTGAAAGCACGGCGTCAACTTCCCCCCCCCCCCCAACCTGAAGTAAAGGCTGTGAGAACGAATTTTGTCGATGATGGCGATGTTGAAACTTGAGACTAATGCTTATTTTGCATCGTTGGCCAAACTTTACTGCGGGTATTAAAATGTGGGAAAGTCGTTAGACTAATCTTCATTTCTCATATCAGAAGTTTTCAAAAGGATTCAGATGTAGTACTGAGAAGTCGTTTCTGACGTTTTAAACGAGTAATGTCTGACTTCGCGCAACGAAGAACGCTTTACTCCCATGTTTAGCATGCGCGCCAACTGCAAGTACTCGTGACAAAAGCAGTTTTGCCGTCAAGGACCGCATGCAGCCTAAGACAAATTTTGGTTAGCCTTTAGGGAATTAATTAACATTCTTGTGACAACATAACTTCTGTACCTCCTCACTCTACAACACCTTTTAACTGTTCTTGTATCTATTTAGGTTTCTCAGGTTTCTACAGAAAATAATACACACCCTTTTCAGCATTACGCATGATAAACTATTAGTACAATCTAACAGATTTAGCCGTAGTAACTATAGACTTAGGACTTAAATGGTTCGTTCGAATAGCTATGTTAATATCTTTACTTCGTACTTATATTTTCAGTAGATGCACGCAGACACTGTTACAAAACGTGGACTGCCAACTTCTGAACCTTCTCAACACAACCGACGTGTTCTTTCGTCACGCTTTCTTTCCGAGTTGAAAGAACTCCAAACAAGGGGAGAGTGAGAAGGGGAAACCCCCATGCAACGAAGTACATCGTTCACCCAAAGCCTAGAAATACAAGCATCATAAGCCTTTATCTAAACAAATTTACAGGAGATTAACGGCCATTCTCAGACCGCAAGGAAATAAATGTTGATGGGTTAGTGACTAGATCCAAAATAGCATTCTGGCATTTCCTTATATTCTGCAGCAAGAATACTAAGAAAAAGCTAAGCTCGCATAGAAGTTAACCTGCTCCATTTCACAGATTTACCACCAGAAAAACTTGCACAAAATCGCTCTTCCGTCCTCTTGGCCCTATAACATTTCCTAACCATGCTTTTAAAAACATTGAAAAACTAAAACAATGCTGAAAAGACTGATGTGTTACACACAACCACCACCAAAAACAAGAAATATTTCGTTAACGCCTAAAGCCAGCCGCCTCAACAGCTTATTTGATGTGTTGTACTCACCTGACACTCTATGCTCATTCATGCCAACTATTTTTACAAATACCTTTCTATTTGCTACATGTTAATCTATATAAGCATGCCCAAAATTATTCTATAGCACATTTGCTTGTAAATGCAATCGTATTAGACACAGCATGTGAAATATTTTATAAGCGGGACGCCGAAAGAGAGGTAGAGAGAGAGAGAGAGAGAGAGAGAGAGAGAGAGAGAGAGAGAGAGAGAGAGAGAGAGAAGGGGAGAGAACGAGAACCAATGACTTTCCAAGGAATATTTCCAAAATTGTGAACTCCACGCAAAAAGAAGTTGTCATAAATTGACATTAACTTTAACGAAATCTACCTTTTATGTTTAGTAAGATTTTATCAAAAACTTACTGTTGTACAAGTCACTCAGGATGAAACGGAATTGAGGCTATTTTCAAAAAATTCAAAATCTGCGCGTTATGAAAATATATTGAAATTGTGGAAACTTTAATTAAAACCGTTCAAGCAATTTTGGAGAAAATCGACATTTTGTGGCCTAGCCGTCGATGGGCCCTTAAACTCCCTTCCAACACACTCAACATTTTGTGATATTCAATATTGCTGTAGTAATTGATAAAACAAACTATTTATGGAAATCAAACATAAGGTTAGATGCGAAGAAAGGTGGACAGACAATGCACTGTTTTATTTTACATTTTCATGTCATAGCTGTTTCTGTTGCATCCATTGTTTTCGATATCGGAGTTTATTTTACCGTTTTACACCCTTTCTACTGTTTTCCCCTTTTTTTTTCTCTTTTTCTTTCAATTTTATAAAGACGCCCATAGGGTGAGTTGAATTCTCACCAACTAAAATACCTCTGCAAACCATAGTAAATTTTTTCTTGGAACCACTTGACAGCATTCCTTCAAAAGTTAGCTATAGATGGTCTCAGTACTAATGTACCAATAGGTCACCGGCGTCCTTAAATTAAATTTTCAAGAGTCATTTATCAAGCCAGGCTATTGCAGTAACATGGTATAGTGGGTCCGTTAAATCAGCTTCATGCAAAATCCACGTAACGCTGTATGTTAGATAGGACAGATTAGGTAACGATGCGGAAAGCTAGCACTAGACGTACAATTGGATCTTCTGTGCATAGAAGATTCCTCCTGGGAGGAATGGATGACATGAACGAACAGCAGGAGACATACGTATGTGCTGGAGTTATCACCCGCTGGGGATGCGCGGTGGTGAGCCGTCCAAATTACTGGAGAATCACTTACAGACTCCTTTCCAGAGAAAACCAGGGAAAGCTCGACTCAGCCGTGGAGGATCGAACGGATACCTTGTGACGGAGCCGAGACGTTTCAAATCGCAAGTCTCTGCGTCATCTAACAACACACAGCACTGTATTGTATAAGAGGAAGAGGAAATAAAGAGAGAGTAGATCCGTGATAGCAGACACAAGCCCAGCCTATTAGGGAAAACCACTGAAATGGAATCGAATGCGGAACCTAACGAATGTGCGTCGAGCAGCAAACTCACTCGATAACGCTACTCCTTCCTCCACTGTCTGGTATGCTTTCATTTAGACACAAGAGTCTCTTTAAACATGTGTGAAGCAATACGCGAAATCTCGATACCTTTCGTTCCTCATCTAGTAAAAGTTAAACGCCACAACCTTCAATATTGCAAAACTTTATGTCAAATCATTCTCTGGCGCAATGATTATGACGTTAGCTTTCAAGTGAAAGGTAAACGAGTTCGTATTTTTGTGTCTTTTTTTAATGTTTGTTTGGTTGTTTTTTTTTTATATTTTGTCTAAAATTTTAATTCCTGTATAAATGTATGAATTTTGCGGAGTAGTTTCACCTTGTCAGTGCAATTAATTACAATTCTTTGAATCCTGCTTAATACTTTCCTATGCTGTACGTCTAAATGGGAGGTGGTTTACAGGGTGAGCGAACTTACATAAAATAAAAAGTAAATGCAACTCTTTACATCAGGTTTATAGGAACTGCTCGAAATGGCGACCTGTGTTTTCAATACAAGCCGCGAACGAACGACTGTCGTACTCTGAGCTAAATTCTTTGTGTGTCGAATAACTTAAAATGCTGCTAGAGTCCGGACAGTTAGGTGTTTCTAAAGTTGGACTCCCCCTTCCATCGAACAGCATAAACATGGTTTAAATCACAGTAATCTTATATCACTGGTCAATCAGTTTCATGTTTTTAGTTACGAATCACACTATTTCTTCCTATTTTACGTATTAAAACCCCGAAAAAAAATAACTGCACGAGAGGAACCGAACCAATGACCTTCAGAACAGCAGTTTTCGACGTTACGGGTTGAGCCACGAGTGAAGGGTTGAGCCACCACTTACAGAAGCCCCACTAAAGTAGCTACATGATGCGAGAAGACATTAATAGCTGATCAGTACGAGATTTCCCCGCCTCTGTAGCGTAGATGGTAGCATGTCTGCCTCACGTTCAAGAGGTCCTGAGTTCGAATCTCGGTCAGGGTGAGTTACCTGGATAAGGTTTTTTCGGGGTTTTCCCTTATCCTTCAAGACGAATGCCGGGTAAGTCTAAGCTCCTTGAACCCTGGACTCATTTGAGCATAATTTAACCCAATTCATTCATCGTCGGATATGACTTAACGTTGGAGGACGTAAATTACAAAAAAGTACGAGATATGAGTGATCTTTGAGGCATTAAATCTTGAGTACGCCGATGAAGAGCTACTAAGAATCGATATTCCTATGCTAAGGAAGCAGTTTTAAAAACATTCTAATCCAATAGTTCCATACAGCTTGTTTAAATACTAACTTATCAGCATCTGACACCAATTAGGTTTAACACAATTAACGGCGTCATGTTTAGCCGCAGATCATGCATTGCCTATCTCAACTTGCTTATATTAGTCACGTCTACAATCGCTGAAATTATTTCGGTGTAGTTCATTAACACCCTGTATATTCATGTTACAGTGGGGAAATAATGCATCGGAATGCATATTGTGTATTTATTTGCATTTACTGAAGTATATAATCTGCACACCTTCCAACTTCAGTTTCATACCACAATTTCAACTTATGATTATACAACTACCACGTCCCCCTCCCCGCCCGTCAAAAGGAACACAAATATCTAACAAGATATAGCACCAGTTACCTCTTGAAATAATTTTCCTTTTTTTAGCATAAATATGAAACCATGAACTTTGGGCTCTATAGTAAAAACTATTTATAAAACTATTTCCTCGTAAACTCTAACAATACGGTGTCATCTCAGTAAAAACAGAGTGAGCTTTCATAAAGATGTTAACTGTTTTAATTGACTGACTCGTCATTAAAAAGCAATGAAGAAGGAGCACTTCAAGAGAGGAATTTAAAAACCAAACACATGCCGAAAAGTTCAGGAAAGATGACAATGACCTTAATTGATGATCAGCTGTCAGCAGTCCAAGAATCACTACAGAATGATCCGAACAACTATGTATTGAGTTATGATCTATTAAAAAGCTTTTTGCAAAAATTTTTGGAAAAGGAATTTCGGTTTACATACTTAAAGATGGATCTAATTATATATTGCACTCGAATTACACTTTGTATCAGAGTAATGTACCTTGTAACTATATACGTAGCATTTGGATACTCAGGATTAGGATTAGGCATAACGCAATGACTATTTTCCGCAAAAGTGTACAGTAGAAAACGTCTACTGCTTAATTTGAGAGTACTTTATCCTTTGACACGGATCAATGTTTAGCCAAAAACATACTAAGGTTAATAATAAATAATGTATACTAAAATTATAATTATAATAATTAGAGCCCGGATGTCTAAGCGAAATGCTTATAAATGCTTCTTTTTTTTTTACTGAAATACGGAGTTCGATGTGGGCCATGACTGTTTATTTGTTCTCTGTACTGGTGCAACAAATTAAGTTATTTGAAGAGATTTAAAAACTCATATTGTGCTGGATTCTACTGTAAGTAGTAGATAATTTAGTTATTCACAGGTAGAAGTGTTAGTAATGAGATCCATTAACACTTCACTGTGTAAAAAGCATTTATTACAGAGCTCAGCTCATATTGAATATAAATGAAACAAAAGCTAATCATGCGATAAACAACGCAGCGAAAAGATTACGTACGAACAGTGCTGCTAACACGTCTCCATTTCCTGAGGTCCAGAGGTAGTCCTAGTCCGGCGGGGCTAGTTTTCTTTTTCCCTGTCCGGGTGTCTTATGCCGCAGTACCTAGCCGCTTTGCGGCTTAACCTGCGAAATGAGCTATACTCTGTTTCATATAACCTTGCCCCGCTGACATGTATCACTCCGCGTTAAACTACCTTCCCCCTCGCCCTAATTGGCTAGTGCTTTCGTGCCATAGGCCATAGGCCATAGGCGGTGCATTTCGGGCACATTTAAACCTGCAGTAAACGTCATAATAATTGCCGGGAAGATAAATAAAATCATACAAATAAGGATATGAAGGCATGCAAAAATACAAGTTTATAATGAAACTGAGCAAGTTGAAACTGAATGACTGAGCAATGTAACTGAAACAAGTTTATAATGAAAGGCCTTCAGCCTTTTCCACTGGGATATTTTAAACCAGCACACATACCTTTCAAAAATGCTTGTCTTTCAGTCTTAAAAGTCGTGTCACGCCATACCTTACTTTTCGTGTGTTCTTCATTCTCCCAAGTCTCGTCAAGGTAGTATATTTTGCGACTTGTATCTCGGTACAGTCTGACTGTCCTTAAATAACATCTTCGCCACACAGCAACATCGCCTTTGTTTTTTAGCACATTTTTCTTGCCTCTTTTTTCATTCATAAACACCAGCTATATAAGCAATCTGCTGAAATTTGGTGAATCTGTATCCTCATTTACAGCAAACGAAATGTTATTTATGTTAGGGAATTCGTTTCTAAAGAAAAAACTATACCTACACATGACGACGCACAGCACTTTTCACGTATTTTCTCCGAGTACGCGCTTTTGTTTATTCCTGCTTTTGCCTGGAGTGGTAAGTTTTCCTGTTTTCTCAATTTCACATGGCGATGTTCCAACGGACCTAACACTCACACCTGTAAATTCAGAGCACAGCTGTTCAACTTCTCTCACTGACAAAGATGGATTCTTCTTATGAGTGCATTAAACACATGCAACACAATTCTTTTTTCGCCTGTTTGTAAAGATATACCCTTGCGATACTCCAACGAAAAACTGGCGGTAGACTCTGCCATTATTCATATAAGTACACGCGCAGTCAACGATCAATAAAATAATTTAGCTTTCGCACTAGGCACAACAACCTTCGAATGGCGATATATGACTAATCCAGTTCAAAACAAGGTCAGTGATAAAAGTCATATAAACAAATATGTCACCACTACCGCTGAAGCACGTGCTATCGTGTCATGTGCTTGAGAGCAAAGGAACCTCCTCTTTACTTCGTTTAAGAATTAACATGCATTTCAGATAAATCAACTCTGTTGCGTGATATATTTAATTAAAACAGTTACTAAAATATAAATTTGACAATTCTCTTCCAACATATAAAGATATATCACCATGTTAAATAACGAACTAATTTTTACTGCACGACTGTCTTTACCACAATAGCAGCCAATGAGATGTGATTAGGTCACGTGACCGGTAAGAGATACTGGGCAAGCTTACGTGAAACAAGGATTAGTATTTGGTTTCATGTTCTGCTGGGGTGTTTGATTTTTTTGGGGGAATTTGGAATGGGATGCCCTTGTTTAATACGTCTCCATTTTCGCACTCCGAATCAATTTAAAGCACTGAGTAATCTAACTCAGGACGTATCCAATGAAAACATGGATCAGGACGATAGTGAAAGTGATAACTCCCAAGTCAAAGATGTTTAACCACCACATATTTACATAAATAACGTTAGAGTCATGAATACAGTTCTGCAGGCACTAAAAAGCAAAGCAGTAAGCAACATTAAGCACACTACTGTTTCAAATCAGATAGTTAAATTTTGTTTCGAAACAGTAGAAGGATATCGAAAGGAAATTCATTGCTTTGAAAAGAACAAAGCCGAGTACTATACTTACCAAATGAAGCAGGATCGTAATTTCCGAGTAGTTATTTGCGGTTTACATCCTACATGTGATACAGGCATTGCAATGAATGAATTAAGATCATTGGGTTTCTCACCTACACAGATAGTTCCTGTTTACCATCCAGTTACACAGAACCCGCTACCACTATTTTTCGTAGATCTCAAACCAAGTCCAGATAATGAAAAAGTCTATGATTTAACTAGATTGTACCATGCAGTCATAAAAGTAGAACCTCCTAAACCAAAACGTCAGATCATCCAGTGCTACAGGTGCCAAAAATATGGGCACAGTAAACATTATTGCAATGAAAGCGCTCGCTGTGTAAAATGCGATGGTGCATATGCTACTGCAGAATGTAAGAAACCCAACAATGCGCCTCCAGTGTATGTAAAGGGCGACATACAGCTAGTTACAAGGGATGTCCAATGCACGTGAAGCTTCAAAATTCAACAACCACTTTCCAATGAAAGAACACCGAAAGTTTAGCTGGGGCTCCACCACCAAGAATTAATGTGGCTTCTGAAGCCCAATTTCCTTCTCTCCCAGTACCATCTCAGCCATTTAGTCGAAAATTGTATTCAGAAGCAAGCAAATCAAACAACAGCGAGAGTCAAATGGAGTGCTTACTGGATAAACTAGATTCACTACTATCACTCTTGGTTCCTCTCATAAATACTCTTACACATATAATACCTGTGATTGTAAAAAGTCATGGAGCAAACCCTTAAAGGACTAATGCGCATATGCACATGGAATTGCCAGGGCATAAACACTTTCTCTCTGCTTACATAATGTAAATGAAATGAAACGTGTAGTGTTTAACGCCCACTTTTACTACGTACGGCACCGCAGGCGATGACACTGATGACACATGAGATGAAGATGGAGCACCGGTGGATTGAGATGGCGGAAGAAACCGGAGATCCCGGAGAAAACACGCCCCAGCGCCGTGTTGTCCACCACAAATCTCACTTTGCAGTCGCCTGGGATCGAACCCGGGCCGCCTTGGTGAGAGCCAAGCGGTCTAACCACTGAGCCACGGCGCGGCCGCACTTATGACATAGATATTCTGCTAGCTACAAATGCTAAACTAGCGCCACATATACATTTTAGAATTCCAGGGTACAGGATTTATCGTGCTGGCCATTCCAGCAATGACAGAAAAGGCGGTTCGGCCATATTTGCTAAAACTGCAGCTCCTCACAGAGAACTACAGAGCAAAGTAGAGCTTGAGTATCAAGAGTACCAAATATTACTGCATATGGGTGATATAAAACTACAGATTGGTTCTTTCAATTCGGCTCCGGCAAACTCACAACGGCCCATTTCTGGGGAATCTTCGTTATCTCCTAGGTGGTAATTTCAATAGTAAACACCCAGCACTACCAATCCAAGAGGGAAGCTGCTTCACGAGGTAATATATCAGTTTAAATCAGAATTTTTGCATCCAGGTGAACCAACCCACTATCCACACGATGGAAGCACTCCTGAAGTTTTGGATTTTTTCATCGGTAAACATGTGTCATATGTGTGCGGACGCATTCGTATTACACGGACTAACTTCAGACCATTATCCAGTTGTGGTTAATCTTTCATCGAATATAAATCTAGAAGAACACGCCCACACTTTAATCAAGTACCCATTTAATTGGAGTTTGTATACCATCAACAATGGAACAAATAGAAACAAAAGTTGCAGTCAAAACGCCTAGGGACATAGAAGCTGCAGTTTCTAGCATAACCAGAGATATACAGCAAGCCGCACGAATATCTATTAACAGCTAAGCATATAAAACGAAGTGATTCCATTATACCCCACACATCGAGCATCTTCATCAAACTAAAAGGGAATATATTTGGCTATGGGAAAGAACCAGGTATCCATCTTATAAAACAATACCAAATAACATCTCCAGGAAGCTGAACAGAGCACTAAAGAAACAACACTGCGATTCCCTGGAAGCAGAAATGAAAAGCCTCAGCTGTCAAGATGGATCGTCGTGGGGAAAAAAAAAACTAAACGTGTACTTAAATACACAGATAGCATATCTCCTCTAAAAATTGGTAATCATTAGTACACAACACCAGATGAAAAGGTAGAGCTTTTCAGCGCACAATTACAACAGCAGTTTCAACCCAATCCTATCACCAACGAACATTTTACTAACTTTGTTAACAGCAGCTGATCTCAACCATTGCAGCTTTCTAGCTTTCCTAAGCTCTTCACGCCTGGGCAGGTTAAAAATGCAATTAGTCGATTTCCGCCACAAAAAAGCTCCTGGTGAAGACTTCATAGTTCCTTTGCTCGCACATCTTACAAAAAAGCTGTAGTCTTCTTAACACAAATTTACAATGTTATTCTTCGCTTGACTTACTTCCCACAAAGATGGAAACACGCATCAGTTGTTATGATACCTAAACCCAACAAAAATAAACGTGATCTCAAAAGCTATCGCCCAATAAGTCTATTATCTCTATTATCTAAAGTATTTGAACGGCTATTGTTGCCTCGTCTTGTTTTACAGCTTGAGGATATCATACCATTCACTCAATTTGGATATAAGCCATTGCACTCCTGTCCACAGCAACATCACCGAATTGTTGACACAATTATGGACACATATGAAGAAATGCAAGTGTCCCTAGGTCTGTTCCTTGGCACAGAGAAAGCCTTTGATAAAGTATGACTACTGAAGATCAGGAATTATGTCTCCGAGACATATTTCAGAATAATAGCATCCTATCTGAATAACCGACCTTTTTCAGTAAAATATCAAAGTGTACAATCCAGATAACAACCGATCCTCTCTGGTGTTCCACAAGGAAGTATTCTAGGCCCACTTCTTTATACCTCAGACTTTCCTCAACACGCTCAACTAACCATTGCACATTTTGCTGGTGATGTTGCAATCCTTAGTAAAGGCAGTTGTGAATCAGCAGCTGAGAAACTAAATAACTTCTGCACTGAAATCACAAAATGGTGTTCTAACTGGACAGTGGTGATGAATCCACAAAAATTGCAAATATTTTACATATAAAAAGCAAATAACATATTATCCCATAGTTCTTGGAGGAATCGCTATACGCACCGTTCAGTCAGTTCGTCACCTCGGCCTGATATTGGACAGTACTAAACTTGGAATCTCCACATCACATATCCTCTCTCAGGACTAAGACACCGAATCCAACAAATCAAACATATAATACAGTCAAAATGGCCTCTTGCAATGCCATATAAACGCATTCTATACAACTCACTGATCAAACCTATTTGGCAATATGGTTGCTCCATATGGGGCTCTGCTGCAGCGTCACAAGTATAAATAATTTAAGTAATCCAAAACAGATACCTAAGATTCATCACAGGTACCCCATGGTATGTTAGCAACACCACACTTCACAGGGACTTGAACATACCAGAAATGATGGATGTTATCAGAACAAGCTACACCAGACTACACCAAACTTTTGCCAATCATCCAAATCCACTTCTACAAGACATTTTCCTACACCCTCCTCCACAACCGCAAAATAGAAGACCAAAAAGAAAACGACACAACGACCTGGATCATTTAATATCATGTGTTTTCTATGTATTTTGTTTTGCGATTATAATGTAATATTATTGCTAATATTTAAATGTAAATGTAGGACTGTTATTGAACAGCATCCTAACACACGCTTTAAGTGATGTAATATTACTCTTGCTCGCAACCATAAGTACCATAATGTATTTGGATACAATGAAGTTTATCGACAATTAAAAAAAAATACGGTTTTGCTTACCTATCTTATGCTTTTCAAATACGAGTAAAATAGCTTATTTTATCCAATTCATGTAAATTTGAAAGTAAATGTTCACTACTAGCCATCATTTTATCATTGAGGCGGTTTACATCGTCTCCCTGAAACAGGAGCCGATATAAAGTGGATCTTCTTGTCTCTAGAAAGTGTTTGTACTGGCACCGATTAGAGTTAAAAAATTTCATAAAGTCCTTCCAAATGTGTCTTTACCGCCTCAGCCAGCTTTATTGTGTTTTGTTTGTTTTTGTAATTTACGTCCTCCACCGTTAAGTCATATCGGACGATGAATAAAATAAGTGAAATGGTACTCAAATGAGCCCAGGATCCATAGAGTTTGGAGTTACCGGACATTCGTCTTTCAGGATAAGGGAAAATCCCGGGAAAAACCTTATCCAGGTAACTCATCCTGACCGAGATTCGAACTCGGGACCTCTTGAACGTGAGGCAGACGTGCTACCACCACGCTACCAAGGCGGGCAGGGCCAGCTTTATCTGGGGTTATTGGTTAAATGCTGTGTCATACTACGAAGAATATTTCAATAAAGTAAAAAGTGTTGTATTCCTTAGATGCAGAAGATGCAAGAAGCACTGCTACTGCATAGAAATGTTTTGCTAATTTTGGCATCCAAGATAAGATGGCGTGCATCCATAACTGTTTCTCCAAAATACCTTCTATTATAACACAGCTGGGAGCTCGAAATAATATCCTGGAACATTCACTTTCTTTGATAGATGAAATTTCAGTAACGTTGTCTTCAGAGATTCACGGTATTGTTAGAACTATATTTGAGAAACTCAATAAGGTATTAATGAAAAACATTGGTTACGAAGCACGGTGTAAAATAGCTAGAAAGCTTTCTGGTGTAGAAACGTATATCGAAGAGGAATTCACTCAAGAAGAACTGTGGTGTTTTTCACATGCTCCGGTAACGTCATGCGACGTTGAGAAATCCTTTTCACTGTATAAATAATTGTTCGCTGACAAACGCAGGAGCTTCCTGTAAGGAAATCTCAACATAAACTTCCTCGTGTACCGTAACAAGCCTACGTAAGATAAGAATTCTACGAAACAATGTTTATGATTAAATTTTTTATTTGTATTTGCTTATTTTGTTGCTTACTTGTTTCATTTTTCGAGCCTACAAGCTTCCTTATTTCACCATTTGACTGTGGTTACAAATCAGGGCTCTAATAACATTAAACAATGAAACAATTGTTATATATACACAAAAAATACACACGGCCTGTTTCAGACAACAGCCGTGTGTTTTAAATGTTCATATCGAAACTGCATGCAAAATACACAATTTCATCTGCACTGAATTAAAACAACTTGGAAAATTTCCAGCGCAAATAGCTCATTAAGATCTCTAAAATAGGATAAAAACAAACATTTACAATAGTTAAACATGCCAGATGGAGATGCATATAAAATCCGCTAAAAACAAAGCATCCTTTACACGGGAGAACAGAAAAACTCCTATTTCCCATTATTTCTTAATAATATCTAAATATCTTCAGCGGTTTCGAATTGGATAGCACGTGTTTGTTACATTTGCATAACACAAACTTTATTCTTCCGACTTACATGATTACAATGAAAAATCTTTGACTCGGTTATACAATACGGAAACACCTAACTCCTTCGTGCGGGCATCATATATCCATCCAAATGAGTGTTTAGTTCTCGCCTAGTGAGTTCCCTAAAAACCTTTCTTCCGAGGATGTCAGTCATCATAAATTAAGTTCGGTATTTTTCAGTCCAAAGGTCTGATTGAACATCTTTATAGGGAGGATCATGCAGTATCAGCTGGCATGCAGTACCGGCCACTACTGTGATTTCCCTTTTCGCCTCCATGTGGTAGAAGTTTCTAATAAGCAGTAGCAATCTTGTGCATTCACGTGCGCTATAGTCGGATATCTTCTTCCGCTCTTCAGTTGTTTGTCTGCTCTGAGAGCTTGATGGTGGTTAGCGTAGCTGTCAGCGCACGGAAGATATTCTGAGCCCTATAGCAGCGATATTTGCGATATCTGTAAACCAGTGAGCTAAACATTTGTGATATGAGCAGAAGTAGTGACAATAGGTTCCCATACTTTTGTATTCTACTATTGTTCTATATGTGAAAGCGCAATGTATCAGTGAAAATCTATATTGTAACAGAAAAGAGAGTGCCCGATACTGCAAGACACTTTCTACAAGCCTTATAATTCTAGCTTTTCTACTTTCGATGTAATAAAGTACTATAAATAAAACATACATATCATTAAATTATACTATCTATAGAACATGTCTTGAGGTAAGAGAATAATATGGTCAGATTCCGATTAACCACCATAGTTACAGAGTAAAGTAAAAAAATTTAACCCGGCCGATACTGCACGACCTTCCCCTATGTATTTGTAAATAGAAACCTACACGGGAAGAACAACAATTTTTCAGTTATACAAGGATTATTAAAATATACAATTTTTAGTCAAATAAAGTTTTCCCTAGCATCTGCAGTTTCGAAATACTCGTTAATTTCTGTGAAGTGCTCAAGACGAGATTGGCTGCCACTATGAACATTTCAAGCAACGAAAGCTCATAGCGAACAAAGGCAACATTTGATATGGACACTCGATATGGGCGTTGCAGCGTGAAAACTTCAATAATAAATAAATAAATAAATAAATAAATAAATAAATAAATAAATAAATAAATAAATAAAGGGACCACTCCATAACTTGAAGCAGTTTATAGCAAAATACCTACTTCATTTATAACTAAGGAAAATGCACGTGTCTACCTCTGTGGTCCGATGTTTACGCATGCTAGCTTTTAAATCTGGAGGTACTGGCTTCGATTCTCGGCTGGACGACGATATGTCTTCCCTAGAGTTTGAAGTACGATTGAACGTAAATGTGTGTGTGAATTTAACGTTTATAAAGAAAACTCAAAGTTATATATCTAGTAAACGAGTGAACATCATCGCTCTTGAGCAATTCCTTCACAGGAAACAATCCACGTTCACGACCATAGATGTTACAGGCGGCATATAAGCAAAAAAGTCGCGTGAAAGAATATCTTTAAATCAGTACTATAATACAAAATTAGACATATATAGAATTTCTAATGGGTAGAGGAAAATGTGAATGTTGCATATAATGTTTAATACCTGGGAGTTAATGGATTTACATACTGTTTTATTCCTTTGTTATGAGTACAATGTTGTTAAGTTACGTGCGCGAATCAATTTATAAGCTTATTAAACCCAATTTGCTGTTGCATATACCTAAATGCATAATTTGGCTTTTCTGATATAAACATAATATTTTGCATACTTTAGTGTTTCTGGAAATATCATCATAAAAGCTTAGAAATGTTGAAACTCCTAAAGAGCCGTTTGCCAAATACGTCGGGGAAGTCCCAATCTCTTATGCTGAGATAGTGTGCTGCTGCGTAGTTTATTGCATAACCTGGTCTGCGTAATTTCACAGTCAGCTCAACACAATATACTTTTTTGTTTTATCTTGTGTTTCAAAATGTAGATTCAGTTTCCATCTTCACTTTACGTTGCTGCGAGTTCGTTTTGGATTTTAAACGTTGATTTCTTTACACCGATTATCTTCATTCGACAAAGTCTAAGGGAAATGTATCGGAATGGTATTTCCTAGAGAACTAACAGTATATTACATTACTTAACCTTTTAGAGCAGGCATGGAGGTAAGACAACTAGATCTTGAAACTGCGCCTAGCATTAACTTCTAGATAAGCGGTGCTAGGCTAGGAGCACGTGGCCAGGAAAATATCTGAAGGCGTCTGTACAGAAGAGGCCATCATTATAATTTGAATTATTTCTGCGAACTTTTTTCTCATGCTCCGAGTAGACTATATTCCTTAACAGGTTCATGAATGGTGTGAAAAAACAAACACAGTTGTTAAACGAAATAGCAAAAAACGACCATAAATAATTAGCCAACAGGAAGGAGAGACAGTGGGCGGGCGAGGAAATTCTGTAGACACTTGTGAAACCGGAAGGGGCATATTACGTAATCCTTGAAGTGGAGAAGAAAAGGATGTATTGGACTCGGAAGTAAACCATTGCTGCCCAAAATCATTAGCTGCAGAAAAGGAAAACATATTTACAGAATTAACCGCCAGAAAAGCGGTCGGTGAAAAAAGTGCACAAATTTACTGACCAGGTACACAAAGATGGATCTGGAGGACAGGGTAGAAAGTACGAGGAGGATTTAGGTATTTTGTCTTGGATGCTATGGATCACACAAGTCCTCAACTACTGCCAACATCAATGAGGGTCCCTCCGTCGCAGAAAGTTTCCCCGGTATTCCTCCACGATATTACGTAACTATCAACAAGTGCTTGGAGATTTAAAGCCAACTTTACAACTCAGTAACTTGGCACTATTTTAACAATAATGTCTTTACCGTCAATGATTTTTGATTAGTAACAGAATTCTTTGAAGAGCCAAATTTGCCCATTCATAGTTTGCAAGGAACCGCAGAACATGAAATTGCAAGTGATATTGAGATGTAAAACTCTTTACGAAGCATTTTCTGCCGAACTTAACATATTACTCACTCACTCACTCACCTACTAATTACTTACTACTACCTATCTGAGCGGCATGGCTCAGGCGGTTTCGTCTGTGGCCCGCGTTTGGGAGGCCCGGTTCGATTCCCGTGGCCGCCTTACCTGATCCATGGGTTTTTCCGGTGGTTTCCCGAGTCGCTGGCGAATGCTGGGTAGTTAATTACATTCCCCGAATTTCCTGTTCCGTCACTTCATTTCTGCTATTTCACATCATCTCTCATCCGATGGTCCCTTTCAGGGTATAAGTGTCGACGGCTGTATCGGGGCTGTCGTGAGTCCTTGGGTCGGCCGCTCTCTGGCTCTCGTCTCATCCTTCCTCCCGGGTTGCCCCACTTTGGCCTTAGGTACAATAAACCACAGGTTTCTGTGCGAATTCCCTCCGTGGTAGGTAACAACAACGCGAGCATTTTATTACCCGACGGATCGAGTAGTTCGTTGTGTTACAGCAATGATGCAATCTGTTTACGTCATTTTGACGTAAGTATACTACTATATATGTTATTTAATATACAACGTTATATTATAGATACATGTGTGCAGAGCATGCTTTGTTTGCATTTCTGCTTATTTAATTTATAGGTTATTTGTGCTTCTAGCATATTTAGAGTAAAATACGTTAGTAAGTTAGTATTTTATTATTTTATATATGTATATACATGTTTAAACATTTAGTGAACGGACAGTTTGAATTTAGTAACAATTATGTTTATATCCGTAATGTTCCATTAACGAATGTACGCATTCCATAGCTTCGCGAAACGGACACTCAGCGTCGGAGTTTGAACCCCCGCTTTCCAGGCAGTAGTAATCGATAAGCTTCCAAACCCGTTTGGAAATAACAATGCTCCCTCTAGTGATAATCCTAGCCAGGGAAGCCCGAGAACTTTAAAACCAACATAGGCATTTCTTTCTTTCTGAGCGAGCAGTTAACTAGCTCACTTATTATTCTAGCGAATTCCCTAGGTCCTCCCTAGCGAAAAGACTAAAGGCTCAAAATCTTAAGTGTCGAAAGAAAGCATCAAACCCGCGGTTTCAGAGACGATTATTACAATCATCAGAGCTGCGAATTAACCTCCTCAGAAAAGTTTAGGGCTCCCAATATTTATATAATAATATTCTGGTATATGCTTAAGAAATATGGAACATAGTGAAACAGATTAACTACGTTCAAGTATAAGCCAGCCCTCGTAGCCGTGGTTGTTAGTGTGTATACCTATCTGTAGTGTTCGCCACGTAGAGGGTCGCGCGTCCGAGTCTCGCCTTGAGTATGGGTTTTTACATGTACAGTGTATGAAAGTGAAACCGAACGGGATGGCTCAAGCGGTTTCGTGTGTGGCCCGCATTCGGCAGGCCGGGATTCGATTCCCGTGGCCGACCTACCTGACCCCATGAGTTTTTTCGGGGGCTTACCCGGGACGCTAGGCGAATGCTGGGTAGTATTTTTTGGCTGAAAATTATGAACACTAACGTTAAAATGTTGGACAGTATTCCTGGATTATAGATCTGTACAATGAGAGATTCGCTTATGTGTAACATAGAAACCTTTTATGGAAAACAAACTATATATCAACTTAGAATGCAATCCTGTATTAAATGGAGCATGAATATTAAAACCCTAAACCCAAACTACACTTGAATATAAAAATTGCTGTTTAGATGTAATGGACACTTAAAAAATTTGTCTTAAAATATTTTTCACAATGAAATAAAAATTATAAAATGGAAAACATTTTAACTGACCAAGCAAGATTACGAGAAAATAATTTTGGCGTTTAAATGGCGAGAAAGGCAAAATCACAGCATTAATTCTGATTCTATAATGAAGATTCTTTGCCATGAAAACTTTAAAAAGGATTTATTTTCTCAAAATACTATTCTGGGTATGGGTATGGGTCATCAACAGGAATGGGTCATCCTTAACAAGCGCAACCACAGAAACTTGGAAGATCGTTAATTAAAATAGCACCTAGGTATATTAAAAAGTTGGCGGTACTGAAATTTGAGTTTTTATTTGTGGACGCTTTTTAATGTTGTGGTTCTCAGCGTGCCACTCTATACCAGGCATGAAAAACCGCTTCATTTTGCTCAGAGGCCTTGTTGTCAAGCTTTTAAGGTTCTTTTACATGACTTAAATCTTCGAAATGCGACCACCGGCTTTACTTTCCTTCCAAAATTCAAGTATTTCGATTTCTGTAGATTCCAAACATAATAGTGAGCATTATTTGAGTCCAGGAACGCTTCTAATAAGAACTTCTAAAAATACATACACGGAAGAAAAGTTATCAATGATCATATAGAATATTTGAATACATAAATATTCTAGTAACAGCTTATTAAACACAGGAGGCATTGCTTTATTCTGCCTTTAATACCACGCAAAAACATGAAAACGAATTTTATGAAACTAAAATACTATCCACTTTATTACGAAACATGCACATTTTTGGTTAATCTAATTGGATCTCAAACACTGCAGTTCCATCTTCATATCGCCAGTGTGGAAAATGAAATACCTTGTTTTACTCAACGATAACGTTCAGCTGTGTTTCAGTACCAAACCTATTTCATTCTTGAATAAAAACAACTTAATATACTATGGTAAGTTTCTAGTGATTTGCGCCCTTGGAGGGCGACATCTCATCACGTGATGCATTTCCGTTATGACGAGTGATATTCATCGTTATCAACTTGAGCGGTTCATACTTAACAGGAAGTATTATCAAGCTTTCCTGCACGCTTAAGTGAATACATTGCATCCTTGTGTTAAATGTTTGCTGTTACAGCATTTCCAAAAATAACAATAATGGATTATTGGCTGGAGTTACCAAAACCCGGCCAATCATATTAAACAAAATGCTGAGTGTTGATCATTCACAACCTGATAACGTAGCGAAATTACCAAATCCCATTACTATGTCTTCTCTTTGGGTCCCAAATAAATTGACATTTGTCTGTTGAAAATATGCAGAGTTTTGGAGAGTCAAATTTAAATTATTTTATTCATTAATATGATTCGAGGGTACGAGCTCTTAGATAAATGTATTAGTTATACTCATCAGAAATCTCAGAACCTTCTGCGATATTAAATGCTGCTATTTAACCTAAGTGGTGTCAAAAGAAAATTTCTAATGATATCAAAGAATGTATTCAATTTTGAGCAGTATCAATCGAAATATGGCTATGATACTATCAACTCCCCTTACTGGCGGAATGCACTAATTATATAGATTATTCTGTAAGTCATGTTAGGGAATCATATTTAAATTTTTATTTAATTCCTGTTAAACAGTGATAACAATATCAATCAAGGGTCTGAGCTTTCCAGATAAATTTACACTGCGTTTGTTAATGTATCAGAAACCTCAGACCCTCTTGCGAGAAAAACATTACAGGAAAGTGGAGGGGAAATAGGGATGGACGCGCTTGTTATGAACTGAACAGGAAACTTCATCTCATGAACAACTTAATCATGGCCAACATTAACATTGCATTAACATTGCAAGTACTAAGGATTAAAATTTATGACCAAATTTTCGTAAAATATGAAACTAAAACTTACAGGTGCAAAAGAATGGCATTTACTTAAGAAATGTTAACACTAATAGTATATTATAAATAAAGAAGAAGATGCACTTGAATGGGCATTAAATTCACAATCCTTCACGTTTTGCTTTTTCTGTACTCAGAGATAGATTGCACTCTGTT
This sequence comes from Mantis religiosa, assembly GCA_030765055.1. NCBI lineage: Eukaryota > Metazoa > Arthropoda > Insecta > Mantodea > Mantidae > Mantis > Mantis religiosa. The sequence continues at coordinate 201,812,327 of CM060948.1, read as the reverse complement.
GACACAATTCAGGATGTGATATCTTTCGCACTGGTTCCCGCACAGTTCACAAGAACAGCATCTTTCACAGGACTCGTGGTTTTCACTAACAACATATTGTTTCAAATAAATTCTTAACCGCTTCCTCATTTACTGGTGATATCGGCAGTTTTACGTCTTGATGTACCATATCACATTAGGTACTTCGTCGGAATAAGAAGCACTTACTTGATTAAATGAATGGCCCGAACTTCCTTTCCTCACTATCTATCCCCACTATCATTCACATATTTTGTCCTTTGCGGTTTCTGGGAAACCAGTTCGGCAAATGAGCTGGGACTAAGTGGAATTATTATTTTAGCTGTTCTGCTCTTACAAACCCGAATGTAGGCTGGCCCCGTAGCTCAGTTGGAGAGCACCTGCCTGTTGTGCAACGGTCCGGAGTTCGATTCTCGGGTGGAGGTGGGGACAAGATGATTCTCCGTCTTTGTCAGAGTCGAGAAGCTGTCAGTGTGGTCACAGCAGTGCCTGCGGGCAGTTTGAATAGCGCAGACCTAAGGAGGGAGCAGCTGGGGCCACTCTTGAGAGAAGTGGAGGCAGTGACAAGACCAACCTGGGAGGACATCGCACTAAGGAGCGCCACATACAAGTCGTACTGGGCCCAATGGGACTTATTGAAGACAAGAGACGGCGTGCTGTTCCGAGTATGGGAATCGCCTGATGGGAAGACAGAGCGAACAGTTGCTACTTCCCCGAAGTAAGGTCCCAGAGGTATTGGAGGAAGTGCACGCCGGTACTTCAGGACACCTGGGAGCAAACCGGACGATCGACAAACTTCGACAGCGCTACTACTAGCTGAGGCTCCGAGCGGATGCTGAGAGATGGTGCTGTCGATGTGCACGGCGAGTCGCGGTCCCCAGACTAGGAGCCGGGGTCGCATGCAGGAGTACAACGTCGGAGCGCCATTCGAAAGGATCGCCGTCGACATAGCTGGACCATTCCCAGTGTCCGACCGAGGCAACAAGTACCTGATGGTGGTCGTGGACTACTTCACCGAGTGGCCGGAGCTGTATGCCATCCCGAACCAGGAGGCGAAGACAATCACAGCCTGCCTCGTGGAGCAAGTGTTCTGCCGATTTGGGGTGCCGTTAGAGCTTCACAGCGACCAGGGCACCAATTTTGAGTCCAACCTGATGAAGGAAACACTGGGAAGACTTGGGGTGAACAAGACCCGCACAACACCTCTACATCCCCAGTCGGATGGCATGGTCGAAAGGTACGTCAAGACCTTAGAACACCTGAGGAAGGTCGTGGCCAGCCATCAGCGAGACTGGGACGTCAAGGTGCCACTGTTCTTGCTGGACTACCGCTCCTCAACACACGACACCACTGGAATGACGCCAGCCAGCTTAATGTTTGGCCGAGAGTTACGCCTCCCCTGTGAACTATTTATTGTTATATAAGGGCGCTCAACTCCTTGGTCATCAGCGAAACTGTTAAACTGTTTGTCAACAATGGCAGTAGTAGTACTTGACTATGCCCGATACCACAATGTGCAACTTGACAAACCTCTTTCTCAATATGCAGTGGAAGACATGGTTTCGTCGTTAACGCGACATAACATCGCATGCGACATGGCAATGAGAAAACACGAACTGCACGAACTTATCTGTGCAAATAAGTCTAGGGAGAAGACTTTTAAGACAGATGAACTCCTAAAAGCACACGGTCACACTGTTGTCAGATTGCCGCCTTACATGTGTGACTTGAATGCTATCAAGTACGCATTGTCTAAAGTTACGTTCGGGAACATAACGTGTCGGGCGATATGTCACTGTCGCGACTTCAAGAATTAGCAGTGCACGGTATCGCAGCTGTGAGAACAGAAGATTGGAAGGGCTTCTGCAACAATATTCCGAAAACTGAACAGGAATAATGGAACAGTGATGGAATCGTGTCAGATGTGATCGATGGCATTATTATTGAGAACCCAAATAATGACTTTACTTTCAGCAGTGAACCTGAGGAACACATTTCTGATTACGAACCTGTTAACCTTTTTAAGGTAATTCTTATTCACATTATACGAGGGTAAGTCAAATGAAAACCTTAACTTTGTAATAAATCGAAATTTCGCGCCGTTATCCTGTAAGTTGCTAAGCGTGCTACAAACATCGTGCAGAATGGCCTGTAGGTGGCAGCATAGTGCAGACACACACATGCCGTCGCAGTATCAGTATGAAGATGGCCGCCCCACTTGCGACTTGCACTAGGGAAGAACAGCGTTCTGTTTTTCGGTCTTTGCGTAGGGAAGGTGTAAAACCTATTGAAATTCATCGACGAACGAAGTTTCAGTACGGTGATGTATGTCTGTCACAGCAACAATTCTACGAATGGAGTAAGAAGTTCGCAAATGGTGTGACTTCAGTGGAAGATGCTCCACGTCCAGGCCATGCACAACGAGTTGGGACTCCAAACATTGCAGCAGTTGAAGCCATAGTGAAGGAAAACCGCCAAGTGACACTCGATGACATTGCAGCATGTTTACAGATTAGTCATGGGTCAGCACACCACATTGTGCATGATGTGCTACAGTTTTACAAAGTGTCTGCAAGATGGGTGCCACGGCAGCTGACTCCTGTATTGAGAGAACGACGTGTTGATGCTTGTGAAGAACTTCTTCGGCGCTTGGAACGGGAAAGTGATGGCTTCCTTGCAAGAATCGTTAGTGGGGACGAAACCTGGGTTCACTTCCACCAACCGGAAACGAAGAGAGCGAGCAAAGAATGGCGCCATCCCTCATCACCAAAACTAAAGAAGTTCTGAACAGAACTATCAGCAGAGAAGGATATGCTGACTCTCTTTTGGGAGCATTTTGGAGCATTACATGCCTAGAGGGACCTCTGTCACCAGTGCATCATACACAGATCTCCTAAAAATCATCTGCGGCCTGCAATCAAATCAAAGCGACGTGAATTGCTGTCAGCAGGTAAGGCCCCACACTGCCCATACAACAGTTGCAACAATAACAGACCTGCATTTTGAGTGTCTTCCTCATCCACCATATTCACCAGACCTTGCCGCAAGTGATTTCCCTATGTTTGGACTACTCAAAGACGCAATGGGAGGAAAGAAGTTCCGTTCCGATGAAGAGGTACGCCACGCGGTGCATGAGTGGTTGCGCGGACTACGAAAAGAATTTTTATGCACTTTGTAAGCGCTGGAGGACTTACATTGAGCGGGGGGAAATTATGTTGAAAAGTGATACAGCTTTGTACCACTTCTGCACAAACAAATTAAAGTTTTCATTTGACCCACCCTCGTATTACTATTTTGGTTGTGCACACTGAAAGTTTCATACGTCAGTAGGGCGCATGTTTTTAATGGCTTTACTCCTTGTGTAGTACGCGTTCTTCGTCACACATTCGCTGTCCTTGTCGCGGTGTGTAAGGGTGGCACATTCCGCTCAGGGACCCACTTAGCGTTGCCGAACAGTACAATCAATATGCTAAGTACCCCTCCAAACCTTGTCGGAGTCATTTCTTTAGCACAGCTTCGCTAGCTTCTTTTCAAGTAGAATTATTAGACGCTAATATGGTGCCTCCGAGTGGGCTAGAGCTTGGTAGTTCTGGTTCCCTGTCATGAAATGTTCCGGAGTTCGAGCCTACCAATAATCGTGGATCTCTTTTACACCTGAGTGTTCTTCCAGTTTTCAATTCATTGTACTATAGTAGGAGAACGGATATTTCGTTGAGATCCGGGAGCCGTTGAACGCTTCATTCTCAACAAACGTGCAAGCTGCAATATGTTTACGTCACAAATATCTGCTGCGCCGATTGTAGAAGTATATATAATACATTTAATTATAACGTTTTATGCATATGATTTATTAACATTTAATTCTTATTTTATTTAGATTGAATAGATTATTTTGATTTAGAAAGTTTATATTATGTATATTGCACAAGCATACTATCCGTTTCGTTTGGACTTAAAGATATCGGCAATGTGTTAATTTGAAAGCCTTGGTCAGACACTTCATGGAACAGCACAACAGAGCGGGAGAAAGTAGCGGCCGTCACACTTCCTATTGTAGTGTAGGTCAGTAAATTCCCTCCCTTCCCTTCGTGGTTGTGCCACTGGAAACGACGAGGGGAGAGAAAGCACAAAATACATACTTCGCCGTAATTGTTGGAGACAAGCGGACTTGGGAATTCCACGCGCTCTTTACACAATAAAACAGGATTCGCACGTGTAAACAGAAATGTTGGGCAAAAGATATAAGATGTCAAAACTTGACTCATAATTAAAAAATGGTGTGTTGTAACTATAAAACCTAGATGAAATTTGTGTTCCTAAAACGCACTTCCATTAAGACTCCCACTACTTTAAAACTTCACCCACGTCACTCCTGAAATATCAAGTAAAAGCTCTTGGGCTCATTCCAAATAGATAAGAAAGAAAAAAGAAGCTCTTTGACTGTTACCATTAGGATTTTATCTACCACATCGGTTGAACAATGCAAAGATGATAATGTTAAACAATTGAAGCGAATGATCATTAATTCGTAAATAAACGCGACGGATGGAAATATAAATGACGTAACAAACTTACTGGATTACGAACGAGATAGATACATATGAACAAACCACACGCTTTTGAACTTTCTGCTGTTGGTCCAAAGCACAATTTATGCACTATTTTCTACTAAGAATGAGATGATTTGACGAACTTTTCATTTGGTAGAAACAATATTTCTAAGCTGTGTATTAATTTAAATCAAAACTCACGAATATATGGCCTTTAAACTTCCATGATGAAGCTCAGCCTTGAGCTTGCTCAGAATTGTCGGGGAGAATCGCAGAGCTGCTATGAATTGGAATTTTAAGAACTTCAATGTTGCTTTCTTCTGTCCACTATCCTTTATTTCTCTACTTTTCCAAGAGCTTATTTGTGTATCCATTCCATATTAATCGAATGCATTTGTACTACGGAGATACAAGAAGTTAACGCAATTGTATAACTTTGAAACTGAATACTCTTTGCTTGAAATCGCGAAACAAATGAATGACCAACTACTTAAAAACAGCCGGAATACCGAAAATTCAAACCAATAACAATGATTATTTCGGAAATGATTAATGCCACAAAAGATAATTTGACTTAAACAGTGTGTTAGTGTTTGCGCAGCATCTTTGTTCACATATTATGATTTATAGCTATGCAAAATTATATAAAGTTTGTCAAAAGGAGGATACTATTAGCAGAAAATAGAAGTTACATCCTGTATTAACCGGTATCTGGATGCATAATATTTTAACGAGGGATAGAATCCTTTTTGGTGGGGGTACATGAAAATCTTCGTGGTGTATTTTTGGGAGATGTTGAACTTAAACTGAAAATTTGGTGTTTTTTCTGCATTTCATTCTTTAGTTACGCCGCTCTTTCTCTTTCTCATATAGAAAGACAGACGCTTGCACACCTTTATCGAAAAATGTCCTTCGCTTTAGTGGATCTCCGAACGAGTACTGCCGGCAAAATCCCAATATACAATTTTTAGGTAGAATACAATATTTGCTCTGCATTACAGTGAGTAATGAATTATCAGAAACAGCTTCAAAATAATCGTTGGAAAATGCCTATACATGCATATACAGAGTGATTAAAATGGTTGTGCACAAAGCTGAAGACCTCATAGAGGAGTCAAAATATATAAATTTCAAAGAAAGAACTTATGGCCAGAGACAATACAAGAATTACAGTGCGCATGTACGCTTACTTTGCAATAAAGTACTGGGTTGAATTTGTTGTATTATGTAGCAAATATTATATTCTTGACCTTCGTAACGGTTCACCTAGCGCCACCTATTGCGTTTATGTATAAACTGTATGCGTCCTTCTTGTATTTACTTTTGTTTATGGCATTTTTGTTCCCTTGTTATACTGTGTCTGTGCTAATGTAAGATCTAAAATAAAGATAAGTAAAACCACTAATGGCCTAGTTTATTAAAATATCCACCACTCCAACATGGTAGCAGAGCGTGGTTATAAAGGTTGAGTGGCTCGGCTGCATAATAATAATAATAATAATAATAATAATAATAATAATAATAATAATAATAATAATAATAATAATAATAATAATAATAATAATAATAATAATAATAATAATAATAATAATAATAATAATAATAATAATAATAATAATAATAATAATAATAATAATAATAATAATAATAATAATAATAATAATAATAATAATAATAATAATAATAATAATAATAATAACAATAATAAAGTTTTAATAAATATTAAGAAGAGGCCACGCGGAAAGTAAGTCACGCCTGGTGTATATTACCAAAATGGCTAAATAAGCAAGGATTGAAGACATAATGATGCCCATTTTTGATGGTGTAAACTATTCAAGCTGGAAATTAAGGTTAGTAACATTATTAGAATACAGGGAATGTAACGAGCCCGCTATTTGCATGTCTTAAATATGCTGATAAAGAGGCGGATTGGAAGAAAATGGATTGGCAAGAACTATGAGTAAAATTTCTAACAAACAATTGGAGTATATTAGCGAATGTACAACAGCTTATGAAATGATGAGAAAATTTGACAAGATGTATTTAACCCAGTCTACTGCTATGCAAATTATTTGCAGCGGAAAAATTGAAGAGATTAAATTAAACAACTACAATACAGTAAAATATATATATATATATATATATATTTTTTTTTTTTTTTTTTTTTTTTTTTTTTTTTTTTTTGAGAAAGCTACAAATGACTTCAAATCGGTTGGCGAGAATATTGATGAACCCGAAAAGATGAGATTACTGCTTAGAGATTTATCTCCAAGCTACAGTTACATTGGAGATTTTATAGATGAAATTCCAGGGGAACAGACAACAGTAGATCATGTAAAATCAAAAATCAAAAATAAAACTATGAATACCAGTGACACAGACAAGAAAATTGATATGAGTACGTTTGCAACAGAAACCAAAGCAAGATGTTTTACCTGTGGAAAGACCGGCCATCTCAAGTAGGACTGTAGGCACGGTCTAAAAATTGGCCAAGAACAACAAAGATATCAAGGAAGGTATCTACCAAGTCAACGCCCGCAAGGACTACTGAGAGGTTTCAACAGAGGTGGATTTCAGCGAGGTCGTGGCCGAGTCAGAGGACAAGGTTACCCCAGAGGTGAGTCGTTGAACACTCAGCAAGAGAGCTCTACGGCCGCCTCATGGATAATGGGCTGTAGCGAAGGGGAATATGATAATAATAATGAAATTAATTGGTTGTTAGGTAGTGGATGTACAGATCATATTATAAAGACTAATACTTTTTCTGTAACTATGTAGATTTAAAAATTCCCATTGATGTGAAACTACCATATGTTAAAACCAACCAAAGTAGGTACTGTTAAAATTTATTTAAAAAAATTATTATAATATGAAACACATTGATCTGAAAAATGATTATTTTGTAAAAGATACTAAGCAAAACCTGTTAAGTTTTTCAAAGATAACCAAAAGTTGCACTAGTAGTAGCAAGAAATAAAGAGAATTAGTAGCTGTTGCTAATAAAATAGACAATTTGTATTGTTTCAAAAATTTTGTTTCAAATACTACTAACAATAAAATGTATGTGAATACAATAAAGTTAACTGATAAGGAGAGATGGCATAGGGCACTTGGTCATGTAAATTTTCAATATTTAAATAGAATGATAAATAATTAGTTTAAGGTCTGCCAGATAAGATTGAAAGCACGGAAATGAAATGTTCAAATTGTATTGAAGGTGAAGTGACTAATGTACCTCTTGAAAATAACAGAACTAAGACTACTGAAATTCTAGAATTGATTCATACTGATTTAAATGGTCCACATAGCACAACTGGTTATGGTGGAGAAAAATATTTTTTGACATTTATCGATGACTATAGTAATAGAATTTTTTGTATTAGGAGCAAAGCAGAAACTGCAAATTGATTTACAGAGTTTGTTAATTTAGTAGAAAATAAGTTTCATAAAAGAGTAAAGAACATAGAGTGTGATAATGCCAAAGAATATTTAAACAGAGACATTTATAATTTTATTAGACAAAAGGGAATACAATTATGTTTATGGTATTCTTTTTCCGTTGTTATAGTGTGTCTGTAGTCTGTGCTAATGTAAAATATAAAATAAACCTAAGTAAAACCACTAATGGTCTGGTTTATTACAATATCCACCACTCCAGCAGAATTGATGCAGTTATTTGACGCTTTCGTTTTATATATATTTGTACACTATGAGAAGGTGGTTTTTAAATTACAGAACTGTATGGATAGTGTTTAATATGCAGGCAACTACTGAGTTTGTAATATTCGTGAAATGAGCAGTACTTTCAAAACCTATGCATTTCATATGCTGAAGAGTCGCTTATACATCGATCGATGTAGACGTTCAGTCATTCCATTAAGATACAGTCAGTATTTGTAACACCATATCCCCATATCGCTCTTAGACAACTGTAGGCCGGCCAAACTGTATTCGAGCAATAGATACCTTTGGGAAAATTATTAGGGATAGTGCTGCTCTGATGGTGTTATAATCGCATTTACACTGAAGTAGCCTATAATCACTGTCATACACAATACAGATAGCTGCTGCTTTGGGCACAAGTAAACACTTAAAAAAAAATACACATCTTATGTAGTAGTTATCGAAGAGGACATACTCCTTACACACATGTAAGAACCATGGAAAACTAAAAGTAATGTGAGGCACGTCTTGCACCCTCAGTATCCACACAGTTTGAGTGAGGATTTCCCACGGCGAGTTCGGATTTGTGAAGGATTGTTACCCACCGTGAGAATGAGCCCGACTTTCTAAACAACACATGGTTCACAACTGGAGCACAGTTCAGCAGAGATGGAATTAATAATTGTAACAGCTATATCTGGTCGTGGTACAATCACAAAACTGTATTCGAACACCAATACAAAAATAACTTTACAGTGAAGCTTTACTGGAGTGAGACACCAGTATTTCTACAAGTTCATCCACAATAATTGTTGCAGGGGAGTACCATGTGTTGATGTATCGCACCTGAACTCTTTACCGCTGAACCGGGTACGGCAGCTCTTTTGTTACTTATCAGAAGTCTGTGTACATGACACCAGAACTCAACCAAGAAGTATTTCTCGCTAGGATACTTGCAGCGTTCGTTGAGATTCGCAAGATGTGTGATGTGACGTGTGATACACCAGAATTTCTTTATGACAATGTTATGTCTCCGTTCAATGTGGTGGTAACCAATGTGAATGTCTATAGCAAAATAAACCTGCTCAGTTAAACATTATCATTGCTTAGCCTAAGTGTGTGCTCAAACTGACTTGACATTTCCAATATTGCACTGATTCAGGATTTATTCGTAGATCGTAAGTTCCTTTTCTAATTTTATTGTATTTCTCCTATAAAATACCTTAAGTTTCGGTGGGATTTTCGTAATCATCCTATGTATCTTGTTTGGCGAGTTTCTTGGAAAAGGTGCCAGATGTTTCTAACACTTTGAATTTGGAATTTGGAAGACTTCTGATGATTTCAAATAAACTGTGTATTTTTATCATTGTTCTGATAGGGGCTAATTTGTTTTCCAAATAGTATATTTAGGAAAACGTGTTGCGAAATTCTAAGGAACTGAAATTACTGAAATTCCACTTCCCTGTACACTGTTAAAATAAGAAGTGTTCCACTTCCACGTGGTGATAAATTTCGACTACCCATGAAAATATTATGAGGCGTGATGAATGTATGCACATAATATCTGCAAGACCGTGCTTCGGCCGAGATATAAAAAGAGAAGATTAGTTTCACACGACCACTTCCGGCCACAGCAGCAGAAACATCTGCCTCCATTGCCAGTTCACACAATTCTTGATGCTTGCGCGTGGCCATATTATGACAAATTGTTGCCATGCTAGCTTTTTCGGCGCTCTGTTAGCACGAATAAGTGAGGGGCCTGTCTTATGCAAGCCGGGTAGGAAACTGTGGGAAATTATCTGCTAGTAATAATGAATTTTCCATTAAAAATCTGTCCTTAGTTGACAGGTAAGCAGGGAACAAGAAACTTCTAACCAACATGGAAACAACTTCAAAAAAGAAAAACAACATAAAAACGCAGCAAGTTTACTATGGTAGGGAGAGATGTTGTAGATGGGAGTGTATAGGTACTAAAACGTCATGGCTGATCTGCTGAAGGAAAAACAAGCAAGCTAGTTTTATTTTAATTCAGGAAACACAAACGATATTGTTTTCGTGTTATTTGATTAGAAGATTTTCTATCTCATTTACTTTATAATTTTTGGAAGTTTCACTTGTAGATATCACTTGCTCTTTTTGCACGTTACAAATCTGAATTATCTTTCCTTTAATTAAGATGCTTGACTCCTTAGAAGATGAACACTATCTGAAGTTACTATGTGTATAACTCATATTCAAGCAATGAGGTCTCCTATCCTCCTCAAATTGTACACTTCTGACGAAGTTAACTTATGCTTTCTTTTAAAATGGAACTGCGTTTAACGTTTTTTTTTTTTTGAATTAGTAAAATATTATAATAAATTTGAATCCCTAGGTAGCCTATCTCTTTACTTCGTTCACTGCATTTATACGAGAGGAGAGAGAAGTGGAATGGGTATGGCTTTATGGTCACCATGGGCAGGACATTCAGATGTATGGAGGTAGGTACGTCGTTTTCTTTTACTAGTAGAGAATTTAAATCATTCATAAATGCCGAATATGGGGAAGTCCAACATTCATGAGGCGAAATATGCAAAACCCGAATACCTGTGGGCAGATGTGCTTCCTTAATGTGTCCTCAAGGCTAATATATTCACCGGAAGAAAACGAGGCCCATCCATCACACAAAAAAGCACATAGGAGATAAGACAGTGGATCTTTACTTGCTAAATTAATCCTTCGACCAAACCGCAAATTCCTTGGATTCCAAATCAGAAATCCCGTTTTAACATAGCGGCATTAATAACGGCAGCCTTACGTATTCCGTCTCCTTCACTGCCCCCCCCCCTCTCTCCCTCTCTCAAAATGTTGCCAGTGATTTCATACAGTAAACGCAACTGCATGTATACCGCGAGCCTCCAAGTGAATTTGCGTAATATCTGAATACGGAGTAAGACATAATAAGGGAGCGGATTTTGGCCTATTTGCCTATTTTATTCCTTTGTTCAAAAACGTAGGCTTTTAAGTTATAAGCACGCTTCCTACAATTATCAGCCTAATTTCTTAGTTTTATAGTGCCTATAAATGCACATTTCATACGTTTGTGCCTATTCTGCTTATTAGTGCCGAAAACTGCCTTTTAAGCCAATTTCTTCTGCATGTAATTTGTGACAACAGCTTTGGAATTTGTTGGTTTCAACGTGAAGTTTTCGGGGAAGAGAAATTTCTTACTGCTGCACATTGCATATACAAAAAGGGGTTTAGCCAGATAGGTATCTACCTTACAGACGTGTCACAATGCGCTAATGACGTCATGGAAAAATCTTAGGATTAGCTCAAGGACGAGTAGCAAAGACTAGCTAAATGATATTTCGATGGATTGACAAATGGCCACTCTTTATGTGGGGAATGGAAAGCCCATTCTGTAAGCAGTGTTTCAAGTGCACACATAGACCAGTTTCCTACGCAAATATGCCAAAAGAGAGAATCAACAGCACTGTACTTCTTAAATAGTGGATAAATGGTGATCCATCGTTCAGCACAGATGGGACATTAATTTTTTGTCAGCCTTTTGTGAAACAGGTGAGTTTAATCATTCATGTTTGTATTAATACTACATTATCCTAGTTTCAAAAACCTCGTAGAAATCAGCCCCTGTAGCAACATTATGCAGAACTCAAATTAGTATGTTGAGGAGAGGCGAAAGAAGAGAAACTGAATGTTTTTAGCTGTCCAAAGTAAAGCATAAATTTGTCTAATGTGAAAACGTTCATCATAACATAATAGATTTAGCTTAAAACATGTCTGAATCGTTAAACAAGCCCGTCTAATGCATTTCATCTTGATTAGAATACAGATGTATATAAATTAATATCGGGGTTTAAACTCTTTATAATATTTATTACATTCAACTTAGTTATAAATAATACGTCAAATGAAAAAGCAACTTAAGCAGTTTTACCAAGAACTTTATAAATGTTCAATGTGACTACCCTTTGTCACACGGCACACATCAAGTCTATAGCCGAGTTCTTCCCAAACGTTGATAAGTGTGTATTCAGCAATTATAGCAACAGCTGCTCCAATCCGATTTCTTAATTCAGAGAGGTCAGCTGGTAGCGGAGGCACGTACACATGATCCTTGATGAAGTCTCAAAGCTAAAAATCGCATGGCGTTAGGTCAGGAGAACGTGAAGGCCATGCATAGCAAGCCCTGTCATTGGGGCCCTTGCGACCTATCCAGCGCTCTGGTACAGTAACGTTCAACCAATCGCGTACTTCGGTATATCAGTGAGCAAGCGCACCATGTTGCTGGAAAATGAAGCTCTCTGGCTCATTTTCTTCCAACTGAGGGAAGAGCCATTGCTCTAGTATATCAAGGTAAGAAGTGCCAGTTATAGTAGGTTCACCAAAAAAGAAAGGCCCATAAACTTTTCGTCGGGATACGGCTCAAAGAAATTCACTTTAGGGGAATCTGACGCAGCCCCTGTCACCTAGGAACACTGAGACGACATATAACTTGATATCAGAAAGACATTAACATAAACAAACGAATAAACATAAATAAATGACGCATACCAGAATAGATATATGCCATAATGCTAGCATATACTCCAGAGACTGCCACAGTGACAAGGCCACTCTGCGAAGGTCAGTAAACTCCCTTTGCAATCCCTGTAAACAAACAACCCTACTCTATCGTCTGCTTTGTCCTAAAAGAAAATTTGGTGCCACCCAGTCGCAAACTAACCCATTGTTAAAATCCCATGCGTGCTTCTGACAACAGGCTTTAAGATTTTGACCGACGCGCAGAACGCATGCTTCCGCATATATTTTTACATGCGAACCTTTAGAGAAAGCGTCTCTGATATTAGTTCCGAAACTGGAAATTCTGAACACTGATCGCAAGTGGGGATAGGTATCAGCCACTGGAAAATTGATATTTGTTCATGTGATTTTGCAAACTCCAGAAAATACCTAGAGTGGGGTTAATTCAAGGTGATGGCGGAAAGTATCTTTTTCTAGTAAGAACCCTTCGGCCCTGTGATCTACGTGAGATGGACGCGTATTCGGCTCCGCCTAAGAAGTACACTTCCGCGCCATGCACCGAGACAAAGTGCAGCATTTAACAGTCGCTCCAGTGTTAGCGCAAAGAGTAATATATCGGGAAGACGATACATATATCTAGTTCGACTACGCAGTGCTATTGCCTCTGCGCAACAGAACACAATATTGACGCGGGATACAGTGACGCTAAACACAGACCACATGGACGACGACTTTACGGTGGCGAGCAACAATAAACTTCTGTCTACCAGATTCGAGGTGTCATCATTCAACCCACAACCAGTCAGGACGCACACACTCCCTGAAGCACAGATGAGCGTTCTCACGCGGGAGCTACAAGCCCCAATCTCCCTATCCTATAATCTCCACACGCCACCAATCCGTAATTGAGAGGCGTTGAGCACAAGGGAGAGCTCGACGTGATTCGCTACGGGCCAGACCACCCCAAGTCTCGTTGCATTTGTACCATCTCGTGAGGATTTTCTGAGCCCCAGATGTGCACATTATGAGAGTTAACATGTCCACTAAAGTGGAAGATCAATTCATCACTGAAGACAACACGATCCATAAAATCGTCATCGTCATGAAGCAACATGTCGTTTGCGAAGTTGGCACGTAATCCATGGTCTGTCGGCTTTAGAGCCTGTAATAACTAAACGGTAAGGACGTATCCGTAAGCGTTTTCTTACAACTTTCTAAACAATCAACATAGAAACTTGTAATTCACGACTAGCCTTCCAGACTGATCTCTTTGGGCTACGAGTGAACGACTGTCTCACTCGCTCCACAGTGTCTTCACTTCTTGGTCGTCCCGTGCTCTTCCCTTTACAAAGGCAGCCAGTATCTTCGAACTAATGATACCATCTACGAATGTTATATCACTAGCAGGATCACAACCAAACTTAATGCGGAACGCACGTAGCACAGTAACTACAGATTCAGTCTCTGCAAACTGCGAAACACAAAACGCTAGTCGCCATCTTTGCTACTACCGCTGTCTAGCGGATTGTGGCAGAAACATTGCACCCACATGCGCACTGGTGCCAACAAATAAAACTGAATTGCTTTTTCATTTGACATAATTTATAACTGTAATTTTAATGTAATAAATATTATAAAGAGTTAAAACCCCGACATTAATTTATATACACCCTGTATTATTTATTTGAAACTTATAGGTATAGCTTTGCAAACTCGGTGTAACGGATTTCACTATTTTGTTACGAGTATTATCTTTTGGCTGTTTGAGTGCAGTAGTATGATATTTTTATGCTGGTGTAAAGGCTTATTTCTTGAGCTAATACTAATATTTGGGGGAGGGCTTATTAATTAAATTATTCATAGTGTCAATTGTTAACAATCGTATCAGATCACAATTAGTACCGCTGGTAAGCAGGAGTTTACTCCCGTAAGATTTCTTTTATGTGTGTAAATCTACTGACACGAAGCTGTTGTTTTACCCAATCTTAAAATCACCAAAGATTAATATGCTTACGTCAAGTTGATATAAAGGCATTAATTGCATCTTCTTACACAAATTCTACTTTTAACTTTAGAGTCTGCAGTAGCAATTATTCAATCTTACTCTGGGACACCGTTCAGGTTACAACTTAAACTTGTAAGGCCATCGCTTAATTACCTAGGCTACAAAGACTAAGATTATATATACGAAAAAGAAAAATGTGATTTTCTCACGCTTACGTTTTTCTACATGTATCGCAATGAATCATGAAATCGATTGCTTGGAGACTTCCGGAGTTGTTTCCACACATTAAAAATGAAACTGCAGACGAATAAATCTTAATGGTTTCTGTAAAATTTTACAGAAATGCCTTTATAAAGGTAGGTACGAAAATTCTTTTCTCGGTGCCGTAAATGCTGTAATTCTGTTTGACTGAACAGGAACGCTTTAAAAAATGCTGCGCCTTATTAGTTGTTCTTAGCGGACAATGGGGCATTTAGGGTTTTTATTACAAAAACTAGGATTCTGTAGCTTCAGCTTTTAATTAATTTTTGTTCTGTGCTTTCTATCTCTCTGACACATGGTGACATCATTTTATGTGATATTAAGATTGCTGTACGGAATTTTTGAATTTCTTATCTTTCCAACAATCGTTTCTGTTAAGGAGACACATCTGTGCAAATTGGCCCAAAACTTACAATATCAAATTTAGTTTTTTGTCTTAAAATTAATACATACGTACTTCAATAGCATATTTTTTTTCTGGCGGCACTACAGAAAAGTCACATGACTATTTAAATAACCGTACACCTGTATCGTAGCTGCTATTACGTAATTGTAGACTCCAACTTCTCAGATTCCATATTTTCTACATTTTTCTAACTTCAAAATGTTCCACAGGATGCAGTTTTCTATTAATCTGTATGAAATGTTAAACATGCCTGTAAGGGCAAACTGCATATTAAGTGTATTCATGTACATTTGTTGGGTTGTTGTTATTTGTACTGAAAAGGAATTTACTTCTTACTGAAAACGCTTAGGAATATAAAAATTGTTAAATAGGTAAAATTATTTTTCCCTTCGTTGATATGGCGAAGACAAATATTTCACAAAGGTACAGGTCATTAATAGGTTAAAAAGGGGGCAGGAACTTATACCACAAGCATTAATTTTTAAAATTACAATGTGTGGGACATTTTTAAAATCGCCTGTAATTTAGACATAAACTGTTAATTTCTCAGAAACTATTGAAAATAGAAAGCTGAAACTTGGTATTATTCCATTCTTTATCGATCACAAAAATAAGTGGTATAAATTTGAAACAAATCTAACAAAAGCTTCAGATATTTCAACTTTCACTCTTAACCTATTTCGACTATTTCGCCTAGGGAACCGCAAAATAGAATATGTTTAGCAAATTTGTTGTAGCATATGTTGCGATGATTGTAATTTTGTTATAGGGTATTTATAGTGAATTTTAAGAGCCATTTTATTAAATTGTGTATTTCTAAATGTTTACTTAGTAATCTTTTAGTGTCTATTTAAGTGCTTATTTTGCCCATTTTTAGTGCCTATAAATCCGCTCCCTAGACATAATACATTGTCCATTCCCCATTACCTCATTACAATATAATATATCACTATTTTCCGTATGTATGTATAATGCTGTAATTTGAACGAGCTCAGGATTCATGCATGTCAGGACTAGCATTGCATAATCTTGGCACCTAAATATTGTTGTCAATTGTAAGCGATGTATCCCTAAACAGAGGCGCATTATCTTGTTTAATATCCATATGCAAAAGATGGTATACAGCGGCGAGACTTTGATGGAATGATTCCAACTTTTAGTACCGATGTAATTAATGTTAAATAATCCTAAATGATTGGATTACTTTTGGGATGATTCCATGTAATTCCCAAAGAGAGTGCATAAAAGAAATGTACAATTTTGGTAAATTTGGGAAAATACTGTACTACACATCTAACAATTAAGGTTCTATGTTGAGGGAGGGCAAAACGTGAAAACTTTCCAGTCGCTTAATTTCCGAGGTCGTGTGTTCAAACCCGTAGGAGAACGATGGATTTTTCGGGAGTAAAATCCTTAGCTTGATTTCATTTAGAAGGGAAGTAAATTCGGTGGTCCCGTTTCGTAGTTTTACGGTACCTCAAGGAATACCAAATCTGATAAAGAGGCCTTTGTACCCAATATAGAATGCGACATTGAGAACCCCAACTATGGTTCATAAATAAAAACACTATTTCGGTCACTTGAAAGTTAGAAGAATGTTGTATGAGTGAAGGATTACATGCTGAAAATTATAAATCTCCCTTAAAGGGGATTTTATATCTGTATGACGTTTTAACATTAAAAATGCCGTATATTGTAAACGCATGTAGAATCCGCCCAGTCCAAGCGTGTGTACTCCGGCCCCACCTCCTTGGAAGAACGGCCCCCTCCCCAAAATTGTTTTGCAACACAGGTTCTTTCTGTGCAGCTGCAACCTCTTAGTATGAACTTCTGCAGCTAAGAGAAAGAACTGAAATTCAGAATGTAGCAACTGACACTCCACTAGGAGTAAACATGTGACTTTCTCAAAATTGCTCTTCAAGACAGGTATAGACTTTTTCCTTTACTGGGGTGCCGAGATAGATTTATGACAGTAATTAGCTGCGGGTAGAGTTCTCACGTTCACTAAACAGACTACTGCAATTTTGTTTTCCTTGTCTCCATAATTACACACACCCCACACCCCACCCCCACCCCCACCCCCACCCCCACCCCCACCCCCACCCCCCACCCCCACCCCCACCCCCACCCCCACCCCCACCCCCACCCCCACCCCCACCCCACACCCCACACCCACACCCACACCCACACCCACACCCCACACCCACACACACACACACACACACACACACACACCACACACACACACACACACACACACACACTCCATTCAAAGAACTCTCCAAGAACGCGCAACAAGCACACAAAAATCAAGGACTTTTGTAAATTAGATTGGAAGCGTGAACATGAGACGTATTTAATAAGTTTAACTTACAGTTAAACCTCACGTTTGAAAACTACTGTCCGGCCGTTGTATCTCCAGCTCTGACGTTTTGCGACTGTAAAAGGTGGAAGGGGAAACCTAATAGTACCAATATACAGTAAGGAGCAATTGAAAACATATCCTCAAAATTATCTTTAGAATGAAAATATGGGACTATATTAACTTTAAAACACTGAAATACAATTTACAATTTCATCATAATGCAAGATATTTATTACAACACTACTCTATTCGAATATTTCATTCACACCTTTCACACACACACACTAACTGCATCTGTTGGTAGTACTGGGAGTCTCTACATCCGGTGTCGTGGTCAGGAAGTTAAAAGTGTCTGCTAGCGCCAATCAGCATTGTCGCTGGTAGGCGTGGTTCCCGAACCCAACACCGTGTTGCCAGCTTAAATTTGTTTGAGCCACGTGGCCTAATAGCGGCTTGCCCTGGTGAACTTTCTTTGGTATATTTTTCGTGCGTGAATTCCGATGTTTAGTGTTCGTAAGTCCTACTATTATCGCTATTATAATAATATGGCTACTGGTTCGTGAAATATGCAAATACGTGAAATATTTAAAATACGCATTGTTCCTCTGCTTGAAATTCCCGCTAAAGAACTGGCAATAGCCTGCTTCCCCCTCTCGAGAAATGTCAGAGCCGGAGATAGAACGGCCGAACTGTACCTTAGTACAGTCTGCCCACCTCAAGAAGCCAAGAGAGGAATGAAGGGGAGAGAGGTTTGAACTGTTTATCTGCTCTGTTATTGGATCTGTTTACTAGAGAATGTGTATGAGAATGCACAAGAGTCACCCATGTTCCAGATCTAATGCTTGTTCAGTAACTGTAGTGATAGGTATTACGTATTGGTTAGTTATGTGACAACTCTTGTGTATTTTAAACGAACCTAGCATCCTTGTCATACTCGGAAGGCGAGCATAAACACCGCGCGAAGAGCAAAACTCATCACGTTACACATTCCTCTACCTTGCCTTCTTGTGCTGGGTATACTAATATGTTCGCATAAGCAACCGGATCGTAATTATATATATTAATGCTATCTATTAACGACTTTCTGAATAAACAGCGAAAGTTTGGGCATATTATGGAGAGATTTATGTAGAACTGACACATTTCTATTTTAATTATTCACTTGGAGGTTCACTTAATAGGCAGTTTTTCACGTCAATTAAAGCAGAAAATTACGGAATTTCGATTACGTATAACGAGGTGCGCGGATATTTATTCGTTATTCCTTTTTTTTTTTTTTTTTTTTTTTTTTGTCTTTCGTTTTATTGTTCGCTATGCCTTTGGGTCTGCACTTTTCTCAGCTCTCTGACACGTTGAGTAGGTGAACCCCTCTCCTGCGACAAACGTATTAATGATTTTTCGGGGTGACCTCTCCAGCCGTCTCCAAGTCATCAACAGTAGGCAGTCTAGATGAACGTGATATTCAGTTATTTCCAATTTGTTTACCAGTCTCAGTGGGGTGTTTCTTTAGAGGATTGCCAACACGAAATTCTCCGTGTCATGCCCTTCCAGCAGCTGTAATTGAATGCATAATCCAGTATTGCTTCACAAGGAAGAGGCGTTGGTTTAACACGCACTTCATTTCCAAGGACTAGAACAAAATGTTAAAATCAGCTTCCAACAATAACCAAAAGGACAAAAATAAGGAATATGGAATAAATACCTGCACATGTCTTTACATAGAATCGAAACTTCCAAATATCTTGCTGTATTTCCTGTCAAAAGCTGCTCATTTAGTGAATTTCAAGCCGAATTAAATAAAGAAATGTGTGAACTCGACATAAATCACCTCTTTCCAATATTACCAAATAAATTTATAAGAAAGAAATAAGGGACGACACACTGCAGTTACATTTATAGTTCATGTCATTTTGCCTCAATGCGAAAAGCATAGACCTCTGACTTCATCGTTTAAATTTATTCTTTCCTGTGTTCTTTGTTTAAATCTTTATGTATATTAAGCAGCATACTTCAAGTTGCAGCAACAATACAATTGTAAATTGGAAAAGAAAAGGAAACATACAAAGAAAACACGAATAATTCCACTGGAGTTAGAAACGGTAATTCACCCAGAATCTGAATGCAAACCTTGACGTGGAGCACGATTATGTTGTGTAATTTAAAAGAATGTCTAAACCTTTAATTATAAATTAAAGACCTTTACAGATAATTAATTATCGGTCATGCTGCACAGCTAGATACACGCGACCTCGTTACTTACCACCCGCAACTCGTCCGCTCTCTGCTTTCTAAGAACTGTGTTGCAATAAAGCGATTTATGCAATTAAGCCGCACTTACAAGGAAAAAATGTCTAAATGCCCTGTTGCCATGCAGCTGCCAGCATTGCCGACAACAATCTTCACAATCCTTACTAACACTTACAGCCTTTCATTCCTGCGAAGGTCGGAGAACGTTTTTAATATTTACAACAATGTACAGGAAACAGAGTTGAAAGACCAACATTACAGACTTTCATCATCATCATCATCATCAACATCATCATCATCATCATCATCACCACCACCACCACCACCACCACCACTGACCGCGCCGTGGCTCAGTAGTTAGACCGCTTGGCTCTCACCAAGGCGGCCCGGGTTCGATCCCAGGCGACCACAAAATGAGATTTGTGGTGGACAACACGGCGCTGGGGCGGGTTTTCTCCGGGACCTCCGGTTCCCCCCCGCCATCTCATTCCACCGGTGCTCCATCTTCATCTCATGTATCATCAGTGTCACCGCCAGCGGTGCCGTATGTAGTAAAAGCGGGCGTTAAACACTACACACACACACACACACACACACACACACACACACACACACACACACACACACACACACACACACACACACACACACACACACACACACACACACAACACCACCACCACCAATGCGGTACCGTGGATGATACTCCCATTACCATTTTCTTTCGTGATATTGGCGACACTATCTTTCCTCCATCTGGCGCGATATATATTGTCACCGTGCGGTATTGTGCTGCTGCCACGGGCCCAAGACGGGCGCGTGGGCAGGAGAGAAAGAAACAGAGAGGGGCTCCGGAACGTTCTGCCCTTTGCTGTTGCCGCGAAAGTTCTTGAAGGTCTGCTGCTTTCTACAATCAAATAGTTGGGGAGGTATAAATGCCAGCAGGGTGTTGGAGGCTGCAGCCTTGAGGACGGCTGACTGTCAATTTCACGTCCTCTTACTGCAGCAAAACTTGTTCTAAATTTCTGCAAGCCGGATTTCCGAGCCTACGTGACCCACGCAGTCACAATATCTAATTCATGACCAATGTTCAGTAGCGTTGCCAGAGACACAATGTTTTATGGAAATTGTGCTAAATGTCCCGCTCCAGGACAACTATTCCTTATTTTAGTATTCTGGACCTAAAAAGAAGTACCCACCTTAATGACAATGATTTCTTTTAAAAAAAACACGTCAATGCATATATAATCTTCATTTCTTGCTCTTCTGATAAAGAAACTTAAGTATGCTAACTTAAGTTCTGCGACAAATGATATGACTGTCAAAATATTATCTATATTTTAACCAGCCAGGACGAAATTGCAGATTCAACACTTAAAAACAGTTGATGCCTGTAAGAAATTCACATGCTGTGCGCAAAGTTGCAGAATACAGTTGGAGATCTCTTCTTTTTTCTTCTTTCTATTTGCTGAACTCAATAAAATATTTACTGCTAGAAAAAACCTGTACACTTCCTCTGGCTTGACATTTATTGTTAAGTTTATGGATTGTTATACGGTTTGGAATTTTTACACCCAGAAATTTCTGTAAATCGTACTTTCAACTGACGAGCTCAGTGAGTTAATACACACGTTATAAACACATTCTGTGCAGTAGAAAACATACTGGGACGTTATATACGTTGTGAGAACACAAAATAAAAATAATTCGTAATAGCGAAACTCACAATATCGCCGTCAATTCAATTCCAGTGAACTGCAATATCCTGTTAAACGGGTCACACGTTTTATCTTCAGAAACAGGGAGCCCATACCTTTGTGTGCTGTCGAATTAAGAAACAACGAGGAAAGTAAAAACATTCCGAATCTCACTCGACTGCTATATAGTGTCATGAAGGTCGAACATCGCCGCCGTAATATTGACATACCACTGAGCACACGCCGCCAAACCTTCGGACACACCAAGAACTGTTGCACGCTGGGTCCTCGAAGTGTGATGTCCACGCCGACCAAATGTGTTAACTGTGAACAAGATCATTCGGTTAATTATCGCGGTTGTCCTCACTATGTGGCGCTGAAGGAGCGACTACCTGGACGACCTCAG